>JARJDS010028201.1:0-21448 GCA_030264155.1 Atheta pasadenae | reverse complement strand
CGATATCTTGCGATACCACAAGCATGCGAACCCAAAGCAAATAACTTTATGCCGTGACTGAAATCGGATCGGAAGCGTGATAGTTGTGTGGTCTACATTTACATGGTTGGTCGACAAAGTCCAGATATTGGGTTACAAGAAAATGTTAAATTCGCAAAATGAACCCAGCTCGTGTAACTAAACGCACCTTAAAAAGCTCAGTAATTCAATACCAGAAATTTCGTTATTGATGTTTTTTTTCCGCGGTTTAACACTGGATTTTAGTCTTTACCGAAATATTTCCGTGGAAGAGTTGAGGGGGAATATAAAGTTGTCACCCGAGTATGTAGAATGTATAGGGACCGATCGAACGGATTTTTTGTGCGGAACACGGGTTTACAGCGTTTGTTCACGCTCGTTCGCCTCGGCCTTCTTGAACGCGAAGCGCACGTAATGTAGTTTACGCTATACGCGTCTTCGCGCAGGGCGATATGCGGAATATGATTTGGAACGCGTCACAATTCAAAGCTCGCAGGCTGCCAGTTTAAATTCGAACCGCAAAAAAGCTCTTTCACGACACAACTGCCGCTTGTTTGTTTTGCAAACCTTCTCGGATTTTAACGTTCGCCACGCTGCATGCGACACGATCACTTAGCGACAAGCAGCCACCAGCGAGCAGCAGGAATATCCGATTATTACGCTTTAAATAATTCGTTTTCCAAGGCACGTCCACGAGTGTTACTCTATTAATCGATCTAATTTGTGAAGCAAATAAGGCTTCTAGGATGCGACGCGGCTCAAAACGACAGCCACGTTGTAGTAGAGATAGAATGGTAGTGTGGTGTATATTGTGGGGTGGTTCACCCTTCGCCTATTTCCTGACGCGACTTACACGTCGGGCGAACGCGCGATCGCAAGAGTACAAAGTGGCTGGTAAGCTCGTGTGCTCTTTTTTCGCCCTCGCCTAAGTGGTCTTTGTGTATTTTTCTTTAAGGGAGGATGAAGACTTGATAACCAATATCCCCGCGCCGGCGTTCGATTATTGCCGAACGCTTGCCGCCGCACGTTCGCGCTGTCTCGTCCTGAACGCGTACACGAACTTAATAACGTCCTTACCCACCAAGACCAACACCAAACCCACCAAGGCTGCAGCAGAAGAAAGGTTTAAACAAAACCAATACTCAGTACGGGATTACTTAATTAAAAATACTTTGAAACGCGTGTATTTCCTCCATTCTTTTCGCACATCTTGCTTTTTATTAATTCCTCGCGTAAGTTTTATTGCTCTCGTAAATAATAGCAATTTCTTTTCAATTCCGCGTTAAGAAATTTATTACTTTTTGAATTACTATATAACAATTTCAAGCATTTCGAACACATTCCGCGGGCGCCGTTATTTTTAAGACATTAATAATAATAATCTCATTTAAAATCCTTTTTATACATTTTCCCATTTCCTTCTCTTTTAAACAGGCTGAGGGCGAGTTGCGGTGGGGTGCGCAAAAATTTATAATACGCCGCGTTTCTAAGTTTTATTCATTTTTTCGTCGCGCCGCGCGCGCTGAGGAGATTAAATTGTTTTCAATGGCGCGGGGGTGGCAGCAACGCGACGGGGGTGAGAGTGCCCGGGCGGTTGGGACACTTTCCGCAATGATTCGCTTGTCACATTGCCTCCTCACCGAAACCGGTAAGGTGGAGCCGGGGAAAACAATCATTCTTTCACTTTCCGTCTGCTTCCTTGCATTACGTTCACTCATCACTTTCTTCTTCTTAGGGACGGCACAAATCTAAAAAACCTGGCAAAAGAATTAAATCTGATTTACATTTTTTGTCAGCGGAAAATAAATGCTAGACTTCTTCCAAAGCATATCGCATTAAATCGTAATTTTGAGACATCTGCAATTTCTTTTCATGTCGCTTTTGTTCTTGTTTCTGTCAAAATCTGGCTATACACGGAAATGGCCAGAGACAGAGTTTGGAAGTCGACTTTGAGCTTGGTGGTGAGATCGATAGCTCGGTGGACCACACACGTTTGCAAAGCGTGAGTGTACGTTTCTGGAAATCAGAGGGCTGTTGCTGGTTTTGTGGGATCGCCGTCATCGTCGTCAACTCCACTCCGGAGGTGGCCAGAAGGGCGGCGCGGATGGGCGGCCATGCCGAACGATAGGACGCTGCCGGCAAACGAATTGCGGAACTGACGGGGTAAAAATGTAAATGTTTGCTCGCCGCCGACGACAAAGGCGAACCAAACGAGCGTGTACCCTCCGGTTTTTTTTCTGTACTAGCCATGGTCGAAATTCAAGGATATAATCGCTGCTAGAAGCGCGTATTATTTTAATGAATAGCGGGCTAAAGTGTAATTACTCGACGACGACGATCATAATACTCGATACAGCGAAATGAACGCAGACGCCGCCCTAGGAATGGGTTAGCAACGATTCGTTTCTCATTTCGTTCGAATGCGCCCAAATTTCATGCTTGGCTGCATATCATCGGGATGGGGTTTACGACGAGATTCTCAATATTTTCTGCTGTAATGCGAGATTATCGAAATCGCGCGCGGTTTGCGTTATTTCGCTAGAAATACTAATTCATTGCTGCCGAGAGTAGGACGAGTCTGCACTTCCGGCGAAGCGTAGGTTGATTATATCTAATCTTTAAAGTACGAAACTGTCGGCGTAAAAAACGCACGAAAGTGGAAACGTTTTGCTAACTCTTGAGTTTTAGCTAAACCTTCAAAACTTTCGCCTAAGTTTACTTTTTAACCCTCTCGTGTGAATACAATTTAGATATGCAATGGCAAAGAGGAAACAAAAGTGACAGTTACTTTTTAACCCTTAAAAAATGCGGCCTTGACGCACATTTATCCACAGGTTTCAATCATTAAACATTTTGTTTATAAAACTAGTTAATAAAAATATCAATAGATCACAAAAAAAATATTTCGTTTGGTTTATGTGATGTTCATTTAAATTGACGCAAATAAAACCGATTGCAGCGCAGTTAAAAAAAATCACTCGCGTTTAATTGCATCATTAGTCATACATGCGTATATTCGTTCACGCGCTTTGACATGAAATACATAAAATATGCGCGCGATTTGTTTTTGCAGCGATAAATTGCGTTTTTAAAATATCATTTTAACCTACTTTACTCCAAACTAAACAAAACGATATTTAGTAAATACTTTAGCACACACAATCGCCTTTTACAAACGTTTTCTACTCATATCTGTACTTACCCTTACACTAACGCTAATATTTTGCACAAAAACACAAAATCACATACGTAAAATTCTTGTTTTGTTCTTTCTGCATTGTGTGATTTGTCGTTGTTTGTGTTGCGTTCAGTGCGTGCCAGTCGCGCGTTTGTATCGAAATTTACGACAACAAAACAAAGCACACTGAACAAAAAAAAACCTCTAGGCTTGTGGGAAAAAAGTCATGTACACGGACTTAATTTGCATCTTTATTTCTTTCCGCTTGATCTCTCCGCTGCCGCTTTTTTATCGCGTGCCACCCTTCACGCCGACTTTGTACTCCGTTTATCCATTTACTATCGTTTTCAGTTTGGTAGCTGGCATACAAGTATGTAAAAGTTTCACGCCTTGTTTTGACAGACTTGTCAGTTTTCACAGTTTACAGTTTTTAGCCATCAGCTTTCACTGTTTTTAACGATGCAACTTCAGCCTGGTCACGATTAATTACTCATGACTTCAAGCATCTCGTTCACGTTAATGTATTTATTTAGTTAATAAACAATGTGTGTGTTCGGTTTGTTTGCTTTTGCTTAATTAGAAAAACAAATGTATTTAAACTGATTTTAATTATTTACTAACTTTAATAATATTGAAATAGTGTTTTGAGACTATTTCAAGTTCAGTCTATGAACGTTTTTTTTAGAATTTTCGATGATAGATATACTCGTACGTCACCGATCAGTGATCATGGTGATCACAGATGTGATCACTTCTTTCAGTTATTTCGGAGCGTGTGCGCGGTTAAACCCGAAATAGATTAAACAGACGAATACATAAACACCCGCCGCTTTATTGATGTAATCGTACTGAGCATACAGAGTATATTTAGATTCAGGGGTGGTTTGGTTAACGTCGGAATGCAGCGTTTTAGTGTGCTCGTTATTTTTTATTATTTAATGCTTGGAAATTTTGTGCGCGATAAGAATTTATCGATGCGGGGTTGTAACATGAATATGTATTTTTTTAATTTTGTTTCGCCACCCTTAGTTGGTACCAAAGAATAAACGTTTCATGTTGTATTCACACGCTGGGGATAGTGAGACATTAACTTTTTACCTTTTTACCTGGTTGATGTGGACGATAAATGTATATTATACTAATCTGATACACCGATAATTGTCATTTATTACATTATGCGATGTATTTTTAAAGAGGTGTTATTAAATTTTTGTTTTTTTCTGTTTCAGGTACGTTTTAAAAGAAAATACAGTTATTTTGCAATAAAAAATGATGGTAAGTATTTGTTATTTTGTATCTTTTATAAAATTAAATTTAGTTAAGTGGAGTATTTGATAATTTGTTATTCCACAACTCGATTTAAATCGCTCCAAGACATTTACTAATGAATTAGATAATATTATTCCTGAATTAATGCTTTGAGTCGGATACGACGTTAACTCGACCAGAATATAAATTCAGGTTAATCTGTATTTCATTCAAAATATTAATAACAGAATGTCTAATTTCAGATTTAACTTGAATGACTTGATCCAATATTTGCGTTTTGTTTCGTTTTGTTTTAATCGCAACTTTGGTTCAACCCCGCTCCCTTGTTTCGCAGTTTGTGTGTGCGTCAGCATTTTTCATTCGTGGCTCACGTCTCTGCGCTGCTTGAATAATTAATGTCCAACCTTTATTATCATTAAACGAGAACCTGAAGTGTATTTACAGTAAAGATTTCGCTCCGTTCGTTACACGCATTGCTGCAATCAATCATTAAGCAACCGACGATGACACGAACCTGTGCCGTGTACCTACAACTAGCTGGCGGCAGCGACCGCGGCGACGACGACGATCTACACCATGTACAAGCGGCTGTAGTGGCGGCGGTGCGCATTATTCGTGTGCTTACATCGTTGCGGTGGCTATGATGTAAGCCTGTGTGTCTCGCTCCCGGGGGGGTGGGCGACGTTTGGTTGCTAGCGCGGATATCGTTATGGAATATGGCACGCCGCCACCGCGATGGTTAAACGCGCGCAGCCCCCCGGATTGCTCTACTTAGTGCCCCATTTCCGTCTATTGCAAAGTGAATATTTGTCCCACTGCAGCGATTTGTCAACGCCACAACTCGAATTCATTATGCCCACCTCAACCGCCATGGGGGGTTGGAGCAGTGGCTCGCGCTACTGCATACGTTGTGAGTTTGTTGGTAACACGAACTGACGAGTCACGACATGTTTACAATTTTTTTGAAAATTTATTCACGTTTTCAGTTTAAGGTTTTTTAAATACATTGTGTTCACAATTCATTAGTTAGGGGATGAATCCTGTGTTTGATGTGAGTGTGTGGTTCTTGCGGTTCGTTAGTACAAACGCCGACAACCAGACAGTCAGATAGAATTAAGACTTCTCCTGACGTGCATCATTAATTTAATTAATTATTGGTTTAATTAAAACCGACGCCCCCAACACGTACGCATGATTAATATTAATTAGCTGCGGCAAGAAGCTTTGAGTGTGTTTTGCAATGTACGACCAACTTTTCCGGAAAAGCCGTTCGAATGGCATTAAAGCGGTTATGAACTTTTGTAGCTGCAAGCGATAACATTTATGTCGACGTTGCGCCGTCGATGCGTTCTTTCGTCGTGTTATTGCTGCCAATCGGCCCTCGAGCCGGAAGCGCAACCAGAGTTCCCAGAAACCCATTTAATCATCGAATTTATATTCCTTTATTGACAAAAATCGAATGGCAATTTTCAGCCGAATGTCGTTAAAAAATCACAGCGTTCCGTCAGGGCGACGACGTAACAAAGCAAACGTAAGCTTTTTTACGCGACCACCGCATGGAAATGAATTTTTGTTCATCGTAGTTGCGGCATGCTCGATCCTCTAGAAAAAAATCAATTCGGAAGGCATATCGGAACATTAGCGAATGAATATTTATGAGGAGATGCTCATACACCAAAAATCCATTTGGAAAATGGATGCGCCGCTAAGTAAAGCACCCCAATGGTCGGAACGGTCCGACTTGGCTGCAGTTTTTGTTCCCGCAAAGCAAGAAAAAAATATGTTGTACATTTATAACGAAAATTATTATTTCACTCCACAGCTTCGCGTCGACGGCGACGAGGTGCTACGTGCAAACGCGTACCATGGCGTTTAATTGGACATAATTAATATTTATTATGATGTTTTTTGCGTTGCGTTGAGTAAAAGCTGCTTGCTATAAATTGTCTCGGGTTGAGGGGAATCGCGCTGCGATAATAACGCGTGTACTCGAGCACGCCGCGTGCCACGACGACCTTAAGCCCCTGAACAGCATTTTCCACTCTTTTCTAAGCATACACCAGAGCACCAGGTGTTTGGCGTCGACGAGACGACAGATGTTGACACGGTACGCGCGCGAACGCACCGGCTTTGTTTACTAACCCACACCATTCACAAGCAATGTCTTACAACAACCTGGATGATATGACTTAACCTGAATGGGTGGTAATCTCTAACAAGGGAGAGCAAAAAGTAAAGTGGCTTATTCCTAACCTATACCCAACAAATAGAGCAATAAAATTTTAACATTGTATTATCTAATGTCATTCCCCTAGAACCTCAGGTAAATGTAGGTGTGTAGGAGGTCGTTGCGGGTGGGTTAAGACACGCACTCGACACGCCTGGTCATTATCGTTTGGGTCAATCCAAACCCTCGTGCGCATTCATACGAAAGCTGCTCTATACGTGCTCGCACAAAAGCCCACCACCTACAAAGTGCGAACCTAGTATGTTCTTTGGTGAAAGTCTACAGTGTCCATTGATGCCTTTACCCACTACCCTATTTTATAAAAATCTTCAATAATCTTTGGAAGCATCCTAAAGAAGTTCAGACTGGTCAAAAACCAAAGATTTAGATGTTAAAATGTTTAATAAATAATAAGTTCACCTTAACCTTAACATTACAGACAGAAAACAACATAAATAAAGTTTTAGTCCATGCACCAAGAAAATCTTGTACGGTGGTGGCGAATGTAGAATTCCCTCAGGGTGTGCGCACGTCAAAAAAGATCAAATATTTGCTCAAAGTCAGGTGTTACCTTCATGGGCGATATAAATATTTAATGCGTCGGCAAAGCATGCCTTACATCTTCATCCACATCACGTGCAACCTTCACCCTGATGTGACGCTATGACACAAAGTGTGCACAAGACGAAGATAACGTGGACATTAATTAAAAACGCAACTAATTATACACCGCCATTGCCGCAGCTATGAAGATAAGCGCGTAGGAAACAGCTATACTTATCCGTAACTTTTAAAACATTAACAATTTTCATGAAAAATGTTAAACAATGTTTAAATAACGACTGTTTTAAATGCTTTGAACACTTTTTGAATAATTTACTCGCAATCTTGGTGAAGAAAAAAAAAAGAAAAATTACTAACGCGTGATTTTATTTTTTAATTTTTTTGACCTTTAACCAAAAGCTCCCTTTTGAAGTCGGCTAAAGTGTGATTCTGAGCTACTGTGAATTTGTGAGTGGTTGGTTGCGGAAAATGAACGAGTTGTATCGATTAAAGGGCATGTACGCGGCGGTGAAAGGAGCGATATTTTAGTCGATTTTGCCGAGATTAAATTAAGCAGTCATGTGTTTATGTTTTATTGCGGCGGCGGCGGCGGAACCGTCGTGTTGTATTCGTGATAAGAAGCCGTTTGAATGCGCGGCTTTCAAGTGCGGCAAGTGCGCACATTTACGCGTATATAATACACCGAGTGTTTTTATCATTTGATCCACTGAGACGTGCTATTCCCACAGGATTTTGTTAATTAACCCACAGCCACGAATTTGTCATTTTTATTGGTGGCGTGGATTTTTTTTATCAGCACGTATTTTCAGGTTAAAAAATTAGATTTTTTTAGGTTATGTCAAGTTATGTAAGGTTAATTTAATGAAAAAAACTTAAATGCGTCGAAACACATAACGCAAGTACAGGGGTAAGTTTGTTGCTTATGTGATAAGGGTGAATGTATGTGTAATAAAGTTAGTTAGCAACTAAATCGTCGGTTAATGGATTTGACCCTTGACAATAATCATGTTTGTCAAACTTTGGTTTATTGACAAATTGTCTCGCCCGAGGTCTAATACACTAAGTGATTTTTTTTTCTTAACTGTCATTTACAAAAAATATAAATAAAAATGAAGTGTCTGGAATGATAAATATAATTTGGTAATGATTATTTCTGACTTGAAATGCAATTATATTATGACACCTAATTTGATGTTAATGAGATTAGAGCGTATTAAAACTCGTAAACAACGCGATGCATCAGATCAGTCGTATGTTTTATTGCAACTGCCAGCTCGAGGCTCGGAGGCGGCGGCGACGACAGCAGTCGACTGCAATAGAAATGAAATATGACGCTTTGTGCGGTGGTTTCTCTGCACTTCACTATGCTAGGAATGAATTTATAATCGCGCACATCACGTGTTTTTGCTCTTCATGCTCTTCACTTCGGAGGACTCCAAGAGAAGGGGCTGGGGGCAACGTAGTCCACGGCGACCCCGCCCGTCACACGCCACTTTAATTAAACGAATGTTAATTAGTTCTGCTCATTTCCATGCCTAGGTGCGATTTATGTCGCGAAAACGCGCTTGTTCGTGCTCTCACCGCCCGCATCAATTCATTCCAGGCGTCATGAAGGATATCACTCTACTTCTGACACTAGTCAGCATGCGCACACATACACAACAAGCACCACTAGCAATTCATTAGACGGCGTCGTGGTCGGTATGTCGTCGAAATTAGCGGTGGCGATGTGAAAATACCAGCAATAATGTAAGTTGGTGAATAAATTTTGGGAACATTCACACCAAAAAGGAAGCGAAAATTGGTTTTGGGGTTAAAACCTTTTCATAGAAAGTTATCCTTCCAGCAGTTATAAGAACGACCTTTAGTCTAATTACTTAATAAGTAAATTTGTTTGAGATTAAGGCGCTGGTGCTTAGACATCTTCACAAGTGTTTCCTCTTCGTGGGGTTTAAGGGCATGTATCCGTATTGGAAGGATAATAGGCGTTTGTGCACTTACTTCGCGGACATTCCAAGTGACACGGAAGACGTTTATCGCCGATGCCCCGGAGTTAATGAAATATCAGCCAGGGTGCTGGACCCTGCGCACGTTAACGGGTTATAAAACTGACCATATTATCTAAGGGTCGGCCATCGTTCGTCGGGCGTATGAACGCCTCGCATACCGCTCTTGATCCGACCACCCCCGTATTGCATGCACTCGAATTCGGTGAGTTCGTCGAGTCCGGTCGAGCGGTCGGTCGGCGGTATGGCCATTATGTGCTCGATTAAACCGCATAAACTAAAGAGCCATTCACTCTTCGAATATGAACACTCGACGGCTCGATGGATACGCCGAAATCAGCAAATGTACGGAGTCAACAGTCAACAGTCTACATCTATAAGTACAGTCAGCAGAATTCACAGAAATAGCAGTGTACGGAATGTATGCATTCAAGTACGCAAGCTTTCAAGGGACATGATTGGCCCACATTCGTATTTAAGGTTAAACCTACAACAAATAAAAAAAGAAAACACTTTTATCGTGTTACATGCATGATGTAATGTGGTGCATAAACTTTTATCGTCGTTCATGTTGAGAATCATACTACCAATGCCAAGGCTTGTGCATCGCCTGTGTGTGTATTTCGGTCACATCAATTTGTGGCTGATGGGGTGCAACCGCTGCGCATTTGCATCTTGAATAGTTTATTAACTCGCATTTACGACCTGTAACTTCGTCGAATTCCTTTTTTGACGTGTTTATGTTTCGCTCGGGCCGAATTTATTACTTGCGCAAATACTATCAATTATGATGCGGGATGTCATATGGTATGCTAATAAACTCGTCCTACAATAGCTGACGAAGAAGACTTGGCATTGGCGTGGCAATTGGGCGATTGCTAATAAAAAAATGATTTATGAGGAGCACGCTTCAAGAAAAAAAATTATCGTTGATTTATTATGCTGTCGCACGACCAGAAAAAATAAATACGTGCCTTCAATGGCCAGCTCTATCAATACACAAACAAAATGGGGTTGTCTTGGATCTTCAATTTTTTTTAATTAAAAAAATATTTATTTTATTGCGACATTCATCACTCCAAAATTTTTATTCATATAAAATCAATGTTTTTCTAGTTTTTTTTAATACTTATAAATTTATTTAAATTTTCAGTTTGATATAAACCAATCCAATTGTGTTCATTGTGGTGGACGTGGGAGTCCAGAATAAATAGAAAAATAATGCGCGGTTTTCCAATTAACATCCCGTCCAAATATTTGTTTCAGATTTTCATATTTCCCATTTCATTTATCATATTGTGTAAGGCAGAATACGTCGGCTTTAAAAATAGAAATAAAAATATAAGCGGGTTGACTACAATAGCTCAGTGTTATCATGGATTTTATTCGATTTGTGTAGATTTTTAAAATTAAAATTTACAAAAAGCTGCTATTAAAATACGGTGACTGCTGACGTTCTGTCTATTAACACGAAATGTTGTTGGAATACAATTTTTACTGCAAACAGTTTAATTTCCCGTGCATTACATCGTTTCGACGCTGGTAAATTTGCATAATTAACGAAGTCGCTTTTTGAATTGCAGTATGGTTGTAGTACTAGCACTGCTCTACACATAATAATTGACAAATAGTGAATTATAAATGCTTGTTTGCGGTTTAAAATATTGCCGTATCACGCTGCGAGTGGCGCGTTGCGACATTACAAATCATTCTCATGTTTGCACTATACGTGCACCGTTTCCACATGCAATTCATCACATACACTGGGGTGGGAAATGATTTTTTAATGAGATCTTTTTACATTATCAACATATTTTGTAATAAACACACATATGTGTTTTACTCACTATTATTTTTCAACCACAACCAAATAATAAACAAATTTATAATCAATTTAAAGTTAATATTTTGGAAAATTGAGAAGATTATTGTGAATTTTGCTTTAAGTTTTAAATTGTTGACTTAATTTTAGGTTATATGAACAAATATGCAAACTAGTGTCCAAACATGTTTGTGTAGTTATTTAATTTAGCTTGATTGCATTTATTGACCAAACCTGATGATATTGGGATCCAGGTACGCAAAACAGCAATTGATCGCAATTCCATTATACAACTGCATTGAACACTGTTTCCTAACTAGGATCTGTTATGTGTGCTCGCCAATTACAGCCGTTTTAATACGTTCCGCTTTGCGGCGAACATCGACGACCCAAAACCTGAGGGGTACGCTTCGATACGTGCTCTCATTCCATTGCTATTTGTTCAACAACTATTACTACAATATCCCAATCCTGCGGCCGGGCGTTTTCTAAACGTGCCTCGGATAACTTGAGAGATATTCCCACCTCGGGGGAGAAAGCATGTGCCGCACGTGCGCGTGCAAGGAATCAGTTGTTTGCGTGTAATAGTGCGAGCAGCGCGAAAAATGGGCAAAAAATTACGACAAGAAAAGTCCATGGCCAGCTGCTGAACTTTCCATGTTTTGTTTTTCCAGCGCAAGACGGGGGCGACTCGCGACGGGTGGTGTATAGACGGAATGTTACATTATTGATTAAGGCAGGCACGAAGTAAATATTTATAATGCGAAGCGGAAGTTTTGCAGGGTTCGTTCGCCCGGCGCCGCCGCCAAGATTTACGAATCACTGTGAACGTATGTAAAAATGCAATAAAATATATAGAAACGCTTCGAGAGTTTGCAGTACGAGTGGTATTCTCGGCGTTAATAATTCACTTTTTGACTTCCGTTTTTACCACTATCCAACATCCGTCTATGCGCCGCCGTGCATGTTAGATTCCGTTGCAAATGGCGAAATTAAACATTTTATTACACATTTCATTTTTAACCCAGGAATATTTTTATTTAAACAAAATATTGACGTTGACATAACGATATAATTTAACTGACAGAAAACGAAATGGTATGCGGAAGAATGTGGAAGAAACATGGAAAATCAGGTCGCAATACATCAGTGCAGTCAATAATAAAATTGATTTTACGTCACGTCGTCTCAGCACCCTCAACACGTCTTGCAGTTAATTGCTCATAATTCACAAGAATCATTAAATTATCTTCTTCTATCTTGCCAGTCCGTAAGCAGGAAAAATAATAAGTAAACACTTCGTTCCACTACGTCACGTTTGTGTTCCGTTGTGTTACATTGCGCTGCGCTTAACGATGCTTGATGTATTATTGAATTAATTAAACTAATTCGCGGATAGCGAGTTTTGTGTTGTGGGGCGCGTTTAGTTTTCCGCTTCCGGAAATGGTTAGAGAAAATGTGTGCGGGCCCATCGTGATTTACGACTTCATTTCGAGCAGGTGAATATTTTATTCCAATACAAATGGCGCTCGTTATTATTTTAGCAGCGGGCGCAAGGTCCGCCCGGCGCCTCCACCATTTGGCAGACCGGAACCTTCGCTCTACTCGCGCGCTACTCAGGTGTGTAATCTATGGGGGCTGTGCGCGTTTAATTGGCTTAGTTAGTGATGTTAGCCGGGATTTATAACGCGTTTAACAGCTCTCTCCTCCTGCGCGCCAGATTATTTTCATTGATATCGCGCGCGCGCGCGCCGCCCGCAAAATTTATCAATTTATTATCGGAATCGCGTCGGCGGCAACCGCTGCTTGTTTTGTTATCGTGGATAATGCTAATTATTCATGTCCGCACCGCGCAACATCTGTCAAACAAACATTCACAAGCACACTGTACGTGTGGGAGTAATCAAATACTTCAGGATTTAAAGCATTGTCTACATAACATTGATTTTAAAATTTGTTTTTAATGTAATTCCTTTTACGTTGATGGAATTTTGTTTTATAAAATATGCAATGTGGTAATATTTTGATGGAAAGTTCGATAGCGCGATAAATAGTTTTCGGTAATGGATAGAAATGCGTCTTGGGTCACTTAGCACCGTTATTTCACGGCCCAATTACTTTAATGTTCCACTTCTCGTAAATACTTGTGGAGTTTACCTTCATATCGTTGGTTGCGGTAGATGGGGGAGGACGGAAGCGGCTTGAAGATGTGCTCAGCGCACGTGATCTAACCGCGCATTGCACCACGGACGAGTTATTCAAACATTTAAAGTTATTGCATTACATATTTTAGTTAATTTAGTAAACTGGAAATTTATTGATCATACAAATTATAATATTCTCAGTTTCCACAGTTTGAAAGTTTGATTACTAATTTTCTGAATTATTATTGTTTACAAACACCCTGTATATGTATGTGTATTAGTATAC
Source organism: Atheta pasadenae (assembly GCA_030264155.1). NCBI lineage: Eukaryota > Metazoa > Arthropoda > Insecta > Coleoptera > Staphylinidae > Atheta > Atheta pasadenae. The sequence continues at coordinate 7,934 of JARJDS010028201.1, read as the reverse complement.
GGAAATGAAAATAATTATATTTTGGCGTGTGCTTGCCTATTTCCAGAAAATGATTGCATTACAACAATTTTTGTTATAGTATTTCCACAACTAATGTTTTTTGCTCCCCAGCGAGAAAATCGCATGGAACATTTACGTAAACGAAGCAAAATAAAAATTGTACAAAACAGAAAAACATAAAATAAAGCTAAAAATGTAAAAATTTTCACAACAGGCCCGAAATATAGTTGAAAAATTATCATGCATTTGCATTATTGTAATGTACGCGTGCAAATGGTAGAAAATTACATTTTGCTTCCGATTCTTTCGCCGCGCGCGTCCTAATTCACCGTATTGCCAGAGTCGTGTAAAAATTCTACACCCCCACGTTCAACATAATAATAAAAACGAAACGCATGTGTAAATTTCTCTGTATATAGAAACGTGTTTCACTGTTCCAACCAACTGCCTCACTCCTAGCAACATAAATTTGTTTCTATATGGAAAACTATATGAAAAAGGGGTATAAAATTGAGGACGACTACACAATATGTAGATGCTGCAAATCTCTCTCTGCTCGCTTCGTTTTTAACTCAAGCTCGTATTTCAAAATCGAGGAGCGCAACGCGCCGGAACGCAAGCGGCAAGGGTGCTAAGGATGCGGCAAACGCGAACATTGCGAGCACTTGTCGACTACTCCCACAAACATTTCTTCTCGACGTTGAGGATATATGTACAGATGTGTTATTTGTGCGTGGATGTGAGTTTGGGGTCGTGCTGGGTTCGCGCAATTCGACAAAATTCGCGCGCGGTTTATTTATTGCCCGAACCATTCTCTTCGGTAATAGAATGTGTGCACTGTGTGCCGTTGTATATTTATAATGCCGTACGTTTTCCCTTAAGGACGTCGGACGCCCCCGAACACGGGCACGCCGTGTTGCCGCCACCACCACAGACGTCGAGTGCAAGCCAATACGCGCCGATGCGGTGGCGGTACGCGCGATACAGTGGCGTATTTAAGGCCACATCCATAACGAAACCAATTATCCGTACAGCACCACGCCGGCACTAAACGGCAACAACCGACCCATTTCGATAAACTAAAACAAAACTGCGCGGCGCGCCGCAATTCGGAAAAATGTAATTTAGATGTACACGAAAAGTTTTCACCACTTGCTCAGGGTTTTTGTTTCAAATTCGAACGACAGAAATTGCAAACATAAATTGCACAATAAATTGTTATATTTTTTGCGATAAATAAATAAATTGTAATGACGTATTGAAATGTGCAAAGTCTTTAATTGAACTAAATTGCAACTTGCTTGTACCGCCCTTGCGCGCATTCACCATCGATGAAATTGTATAAAACTTTCGCTTTAGTCGTGGACTCCATTCATGGTGAAGGCGCCTGGCGCTCGTCTTCTTGCCTTCGATGGACTACTAAAATATGATTAAAGACTGTATAGAGAAGAAAGTAACAAGACAAGCAATTGACAGCCACCGTCGAAAACGTTTTATCCTTTTATATAACTTCAAGCAGAATTTATATTCAGCGGGAAACTTTGTGGAAACTTAAAAATGCTCTTTTCTCTATTTACCACCGGTTATAAATCTCCATGAATTTGGAGAAGAATATGCCGGGTTTGCGACTGCCTTTCCGCCACACGCTCCGTCCCACTTGCACTGTCACATTTTTTGGCAGGCGGATTCGAACATGGGGGTGGCGAACGCGGATAGTAGCCGAGTTGAACGACGTCAGTTCTTTATGCTTTTGGCCGCGACTTTTCACTCGTTCGGCGCGGTTCGTTGGCGAAGATGACTTTATAACTTTCAAAAAAATGACTTGCGTTTCCCGTTGAGGCTTCCCTTATTCTGCCGGTTTCCTATTATATTCAAAGCTCGACATCAAAGCGCGCAGTTATGAGTGCGTGCGTGCGCGTGCATCGGGGACGGTGGCCACGCGAGGAGGCGGCGGTTAATTGTATATTTATAAGCCATCGTTCGCCCACACGATGATTGCCTGTCCCACGGCTTATTGTATTCCGGCGTCGTATCCTTCTGCTCCGATGGTCAGCGCGCTGGAAACCTCCAGTCGAAACAAGCACAAGCGCCTGAATTGCTGATGTGCACTTCAATATCTATCTATACCTATACCTCTACAATATATGATTGAACAAAACCGGGATGAAACTCTTTCGGAATTTTTATTACACCCCAAACCCTTCAAGTCCAACATTTGAGCAAAACCACAAACTACAGTTGTGTTTATTCACACATACACAAAATAATGCATTTTCTACCAATGAAAAAACATTGCTGGTTTATACCAAATAATATGTTGAGTTAAATTTAAAATTTAACAATTTTGATAAATCTAACAGATTCACCGGGTTAAGTATATTTGTTAAACCTTGTTTGCATTAAGATGAAATATGTCAACAAGGCCGATAATAAATGGTTCATCGAAGGGCTGATGAATCGCGTTCGGCTACATCGTGACAGCGGCGCTTGTGTTCGTCGACAAAAGGCACATTGTGACCGTGACACGATTGCGTCATTAATGTTTTAACGCCCCCGCGTGTCGCCGAATATAATCTCCGAAACCCTGCTACGGCAACATGCGTACGCTTCGGCGGCCATTTAAATCTCAGCTGTAAAAAAAAATCACCCTCGCTTATTGTTATTACAATTTTCTTTGTGTGGGCTTTTTGTCCAGTCAAATATACACGCTGGCCGTTCGGTTTTGCGATTGGCATTATTTATTGAATGGTGCGACGTGAATCGTTGTTATGTTGACATCGAACAAGGACGCGCTCTATAAATAAAAACCCACTATTGGTTTTAAATATTTCATCCACCAATAACCCACCTATCAAACCACTTTCCATCTATTTGAAGAATAATTCCATACCATAATCCTTACGCAAAAATTAAAAAAGTAAAAAAACATTAACCAGGATCGGATTATTTTAAATATAAAAAATAAAATAAACCAAAAACTTATATTGTTAGTAAATTAATGAAATTAAAAATTAATTTGAATTATTAAGTCCGGTACTTATCGTTTCATGTATAATTTATGGCTCATTCCGAAATGATATTCGTGTCGAACAAGTTGCACACGAATTTGTTTCGCCATTCGATATCATCATCGATTCGATGATATATTGGACTTGTCGACGTTTCAAGAGCAGACTGTCGAAACTTCAATTTATTAATTAATTTGTTTTGTCGGTTTTCGGTCGTGTTTGGTCGTGGCCGCACCATATTTTTACAAAATTGAAGCGCATCTCGACACTTGCACGTAATGAACAAACAAGTAAAATAAAAATAAAATAAGCGTGTGAATTAAATAAAATAAATGAAATAAATGTAATAAATGAAAAGCGCACACACGTATTGTTCACTTCAGATGTGAAAGAAAATAAACCACCCTGGTATTGTTTTGTTTTATTCTGGTTTTATCAAGCTAGATTGCACTGGTGCGTAATAAACTTCTTCGATACCAAGAATGGGCAATTTCTTAAGTGCCCCCGGCAATAAACACACTCCCGATTGCTTCTTTCATTCATTACACTTACTCGATATTAGTAGTTTTAGTACGAATTCTTCATACGTTTATTTCGTGAATTATTTTGCCACAATGTAGACAACTATAAACAATCCAACTATTTATATACAATATGTTTTGTTTTGTGGTATATCACATTGTTTGTAATACATTTACCTGTTTTATATTAATATCAGTGGATTATGTTCGATGTTCTATTTTATTCCATTAGTCAATTACTATGTAATGTTCATTCATTATTCATGATCACTATCCTATTTTCATATCCATTCAATAATACTTATTTTTGAGCTGAACTAATATTCTCTACGCATTTAGATACTGAGATATTATCAATACAAAAAAAACGGATTAAAGGCAAATAAATTTTGTTTTTGCGTTTTTTAATCAATAGACAAACAAATTAAGAACTTATCAATTATTTTTAATAATTTTAAGTAAGTTTGCGTGTAAGTTTTTTGATTATAAATAATTTTTCTGTTATTGAGATAATATCTAAGCAAATTGTGGTGTCAAAGCGACTGGAAACTTTTACGACGTGCGTTTGCTCGGCCGTTAAATACATTGTACTTTCCCGCCGACTCGTCTATTTGTCGCTCTTCGCAATTACACCTCTTCATTGTCGACGCATTGTTTATTCGTTCGCACCGGCGCGCACTTAAACTTGCGCTTGTTAATTTAATTGATGTCATTATTCGACGCGCACAATAAACACGTCGCGCACTTGAAGCTTCTCAAACAAATTTGCCAATTGTGGACAGATGTCAAGGGGTTGACAATGCAAATTTATCATCTATGCATCCTAAACTTTGTAAACTTTAGTTTTAAAGTCGATATTTTTAAAGATTTGAACCTGTTTTGTTGTGTTGTGTATTTGATCTTGTCTTGTGTTTTGGTTTGGCCTTGCTGTAAAAGTTTTGCGTTAATTAAGCACCAAGCTTTGTCTTGTTATTTAACATTCCCCTTGCCGCACATCACGTTTTCTTCCGTTCGATTCGAAACGACGGAATTTATTTTGCGGAACGAAAGAGCGTGAGTCGGGAGAAGAACAAGAACAAGCCCAAAAGGGCGTTGAGTTATGAACTTGTAAATCAAAGCTTTTATCAGCGCGTCACGAGCATACACACCGCGTAGAAATATTTCACATTTGAATATAATAATAGCTTACAATGAAGAGTCAAATGCAAAAATAAATGATGTGACTTTTAATTGTTAGTCGACGCTCCACGAACGTTTGGTCTTAATAAACAACTTGTTATTGAAATAATTAAATTAACAAAGTTATCTGCTACTCAGTTGTTCTTAAATTAAATTAATTAAAGACGTGATAATGAATTAGTGTGATCTTTTGAGACTACCGCAAACTTTATCGAGTATTAAATTTCTTTATTTAATTAATTAAACATTAAGATAACTTTTTTTGTTGGGATAAATTAAAATTTTCTAAAAATAAGTTTAACGTAAAAACGTTTTTGCTTACAAATATTTTTTTATGATTTTATTGAATTTTGTAGTATAAAGCTTTAGTGGTATTCAACCAGTGCTGGTGGAGGCGCCGGGCCATATGTGCTCACGGTATACTCATGTGGAGTGCGCCAAATCTGCCGCTATGATTTATGTTATTCTGGATCTGCACTAACATATTCAAGAGGTCCATTGCATAAATCAATTTTTATTCAAATTAAACGTTATAAATTTTCTCGGGAGCTAGAGATGAAAAAAATCCACGAGAATCCGCATTCCGACCTAGAGTAAGTAAATTTTCATAAAGTAAAGTTTGCGTCGATGGCGCGCATTGTCGGAATTCACTCCAAAACCACGTCGAGCGATTCCACTTTGTGTGCATAACAACGGAAGAGAAGGCGGTCATGAACACTAGGTTTACCATTAGGCAAGCATAGTTTCATACGCCAAACGGCAGCTTTCTTCAGTGGATATTGTTTACAATGAATTCAAACGTTTTACATTAAGAATATTTACACTTTTTACATTTTCTATATTAAATACCAAAAAAAAATTTAACGTAATATAAAATTTTATAAATAATTTTTATTTTTTCATAAATTACTTCCGGAAAAAATTAAATTCATATATTTTCATAAAGTTGTAAATTTTCTTTGCAATTACCCTCGGTTGTATCCAACTCCTCTCATAGTTATTCCAGACAAGTAGAGATGCACACGAAAGCGGATAACCTGCGGCGATGATAATGAAATTCAAATCTAATTATAAGTAGCCGCGCTTCGTAGAGAAACCTTCATAATTCCTTCACAACGGCAACACCTTTTTGGCCGCTTTCAGCCTTGTGTTAGCATCGCTTACCCAGCGAACGCGCGGACGCAGATTAGATACGATATCAATTTGATATTTGGGGTGTATTTGTGTAAATAGAAAGCGAGGGAATACTCCGGTTCGAAGCATTCTCCAATTCTCGTATTATAACATCGGACTGCGTCGGCTGGTTTGTGTCTGTATTTGGTTACGGGCGAGTGAGATTGTCGAGGACAATAAAATCGAACAGATACCAACAACATCAGAATGACAGTGAACCCAGAACGATACATAAGTTCGGGTATTGTTGGCGAACGCGTGGGTGCGATGTTCTTATACATCTGTTGTTGCCTTCACGTGCGCTCGTGTTTGATATTGTGACATCTGTCGTCATGGGCGCGTGCTGCTCGTTTGCGGCCATCACCTGGCTTTTTTCATTTCACCCTCACAAGCGACACAAGCCTTAGCAAACGACCGCGAAATACTTGCTATTAGAGGGGGCGAATGGAATTAAATCGTGCGTTGATATCGTGTGATCCACTTTTAAATATATTGAGGCAGGCAGGCATTACAAGTCACGAATCACCAAAGAATTATAGTCATACATTTTTTATATGACTAATATTTATTTTGACAAGAATTTAATTAATTTGTTTTTTTTAGTTTGTGATAAAATTGTTTATCTTTAATTTCTGTTTTTAATTTTTTTGTAATAATAAATAACTTTTGAAATAAACACAATCTGATGTAGTTTTGTGTGAAATGTAATAAATTCCATTGTTGTCCGGTTCAACCAGATTTTAATTTATTAAACAATGCTTTAATGTTCTGACAAATTCATTGGAATCCATATCACCTGAAACTGCTTTAAATTTCATTTTAATTAACACACACTGATAATAATTAATGAAATCAGCTTAATTAAAACAAACTTGTTCTTTGTTGTTTATTGATTAAAATTACACCACGCTTGCACTTCAACTTTTATATTAAATTACATTGTTATTTTACATTTAAAATAATTATTTAAATTAATTTTCCTTAGACTAACCTTAAAAACAACAACAGTTAGTTTTAATTTATAATAAATAACATTTATTTATAACCTAAAAACGTAAAAGTATTATTTCTATGTTTATACTTGTTTGCACTACCTCAAGGTTGTTGTTTGCGACATGAAAAATATGCTACGACATTTTTTTTGCATTAATTATCGTTGGCAACGAAGTAAGAAAGTACCGCCTGAGGTGCAATACGCAAGTTGTATTTCTAAATGACATTTATGCAAATACATAGCAACTTTGTGTATTTTTTAAGTTTGAGTGTATGTGACGACGTGGAAATATAGGCCAAAGTAAACCTAAATATAAATAAATACCCAAAGCCTTAGTTTGTTTTCTAATTGACATTTACTTACTGGGAGTTTTTAACAGTTTATTTTCTGCACTAGAAATAATCACAATTAAAAGCTCTTTAAATATTTTCCGTCATTTCTCGTTAATTTCGTTTCTTTAATGTCAAATTGTAAATTTATTTAAAAGCCTTTCTGTGTTGAGTTTAGTTGAAATAAACATTTTTGCTCGTGCAAAAACGCAGCGAAAATAGAAGATGTGTTTGAAGCTGTATTGGTGGATGTAGCTGTTGGTGGAGAATCAACAATACGGCAGGAGTAGTAACAATGAGCAATAACAATACAGTGTACACAAACGTCGTGTTTGTCGTTGCTTGGGCGCGCTGAAGAAGGAAAAACGAGCATGAACGTTCATTTCGTCGCGCAATCGGCTTGAGCGCGCGGAGCACACAAAAGGGAGAATTGCGCACACGGATTTTGTGTTGGCGCTTAAACCCCCGGCCAGGTTGGTAAACAATCTTACACAAATTGTCTCGATTTCATCTTTCACCGGAACCGGGATCTGGATTCTGTATTTTGGGTTCTTGTTTTAAGTAAAATGAAGAAAACCTTTCGTCGACGTTGTTTTCAACGAACGACCCTCGTATGTTTTAGGAAAGTCAGCAAACTAGAGGAAATAAACACCATTGTGATATTAATTACAATTTACTATTATTGCATCCTTAAATTTATGATAAATAGTAATAATAGTACAGTAAATCG
>JARJDS010028179.1:0-26983 GCA_030264155.1 Atheta pasadenae | reverse complement strand
GGGAAAAAATTATCAAAGAAGTTTGTGACTCGTTTCTGAGTTTCTGAGTGACGTTGCGTTAGGTAAAGAAAAACATGTGGAAATTAATAAGTAATGAGCGAAATGTCTTCATTGATAGGGTGGGGGAGTAAAGTGACGATCAAAAGTTTTCCTATTTGCTTGAACTTACAAGGCAAATATATACCATATGTTTTGATAAATTTAATTAAAAAAAAAAATTATTATTCAATTATTTTATTTTTAATTTTTTTTTAAATAATTAATAATTAATAAGTGTGTGAATGTTATTGTTTTTAATTTTGTTTAGTTTTTCACCTGGTGTTTTTAAAATTCTTGTGAGTTTTTTTTTCTGGTACGTCGGTGCAGTCTCTTTTAGCGGCGATGTATAATTAAAGAAGGCGTAAAAAGTAGATGAGCACCCGGCGCCTTCACCACCGCCAGCGTTGTGATTGAACTGAATTCGCGTCTGTAGCAATTGAGGACCAAAGTGAGCCAACGTTAGTTACAGAGTTTAGAAGAAAAAGAACAGAAAAAGGAAGAAATGCGTTTGGTGACGTTACTTTTTTTTTGTTTAATTGGACCTGCCAGGCGCGCGCTCATAAACAAACATGATGCATCTTGACGCCAAACGAACGACGAGTGCTATGCAACCAGTCGAGCACAAACAACTACTATTGAAGGAATAAATAACTGAACTGAAAGGGTTGAACATAAAACACAACAAAAGCAAGAAAAGAAGAAAAAAAATATACAAAGAACACAATACTTGAATCACAACAAATTCATGTTCAGTTCATGAACCATATTTATTAATATTATTCCACCCATTTTAAATAAGACCGTCCGACTTTTAGGTTCATCTGTTCATTTATTAACTCTTCGTCTACGCAGCAATGTATATAACCAGTCTCTGGTGGTTGTCGACATTTGCATGCTGAACATTGAGCGAAAACAAGCTCGTCGACGGTAATAATTAGCATCGCACTCTCGCTCGGTTGCTTTTTGTCCTTGTTCCGACGTGAATTAATTATGTACAATTATATCGATCACTTAAAGTCTGATAAGTTAACAAACCGACGAAATTGGATAAGGTTGCTTGGTATAGCAAAATTCAACTCGACAAAGTTATAACTTACACCAGTCTGGATGTTCTCCTGTATTATCTTTTCACCCCTTAGAATAATGGTGGTAGCTAAATTGAATGCGGGCCAGGAGAATTAAAGTTGAAGTTACAAAACTGAACCAATCAGATTTTAAGAATCAAGAAGCAAGAATCATCACACAATCATTGGACTTGTAAGGGTAGGAGTATAAAACAGAATTTATTGTTTAATTCTCACAATTATTTAACGCTAAAATTTAGTTAAAATTTTCAGTTTCGGTTTATTTAATGTTAAATGTTAGTTCACTAACCATGTATGTAATTGTTTTGGTAACTATATAGTTTCTGGTTACATGGTTACATATTATATTGTATAAGTTACATGTTACAACATAACATGGGGAAAGCTCACAATAGTTTCAATGTTTTTGTGTTCGTAATGAAGTGTAACAATGTTGCTTGAAACGCATTAAATTCATTAGGGATCTATATCACGTCTCGCCAATATTATGCTTAGTTTTAGTTTATATGGTTTAAGTTATTCTAGTGCTCCCTATAGATATAAACAGTTTCAAGGTCACGTTTGGTTGAATTCGTTCGAAAAAGACACACAATTCTAAATAATTCAGTTGTTTTTTTCTTGTTTGTGCTTTATGTTTCGTTGCCATGGTGATTATTTGCGTTTCATATCTATTACTGTCTTGTATAGCCATTATTGCATTTGTTAATTTTTTTGTTTATAATTTATAGACAGAAACTTGAGGTTATAAATGTAAAAAAATCAATAAATGTTGGAATGTTGATGGTACTGAAAATAAATTACAGCAATTGCTATAAACTGTAATCGTAAAACAGTTACAACCAAAGTTTTGTACGGAAATTACGATAATAGCATATATTTTCCACTTTAGTATTAAATTATACGGTAATAATATAACTATATACCACTCATGTCAAATTTTAATAAAACTTTCAAGCACATTCATTAAATCACTTTCAATCACACGACCCAAAAATGAGTATAAAGTAAACAATAAAACTAAACAAAAATAAGAAATAAAATTTTTAACATACCATAAAGCTAAGTAAATATTTAACATTGCATATATTCTATAAATCATATATTATTCGGTCTGATAAACTATTAAACTTGATTCATAATTGAATTCGGTCACATTTCATGCGAAACTTTCGGCATGTCGAGGGTTGGAAAAGTTTTCCTGGAATATAAGCAGGAGCAGTTGTAGCAGAAAACAGCTTTGGAATTTGTAGGTTATAGGTATTTTTATTTTTGGCCTTTGCCACTTTGTGCGGTCATAACTTATGCGACGAATATTTCCAGCGACGCGTGATTGTTCTAGTTCTACTCCTATTGCTCCACATATGGAAACACCACAAAAGTATTGCGGGTGGCAAGCGATATGTATACAGCGACAAAACAACCCTCTATATAAAACTCTTTTCTATCATAGGTGGGGGAGACGATGTAGATGTCCAAATATCCACAACCTGCGCACAACGCACACACATAACCAACAATTGTGCCAAAACTTCAATAGAACCAATTCACCCACGCTATGGAATAAAATCATGCAAATCCTGCAGTTGAGTATTTCATATCCGGCGCAATAGCAATAGGCATTAGGTTTTTGATGCAATATAGAGGAATCAATACCAAAAAAATGATATTTGTTGTTTTTTTTAAACATTTGGTATGAAATACGTCAATATTTTATTTATGGTGTTATTTTTTTTTTTTTTTTTAGGTCAAATAAGGTTATGTTATGTTATGTTAGGTTAGGTTATTTAAATTTGTCTGTCCTTGCACTATGTAGTACTAGGGGTTGGTTTCGAGCGAGGATCGGTTGCATATTACAGCCATCTGCAATATAGATGATGTACCGAATATGGGATGGCTTGAAATGGGAGAAAATGAAAATCTGGTGGCTCAAACCCTCGAAGCGAAGCAGAAACCCGTTTCCAGCCAGCGTCATGGGCATAAGCTCGTAAGGTACTCGTAGTTAAAATCTCGGTTAGGTGCGCGCCGAAATGGAAGTTGATGTAAATGTAAATGCAGATTGAAATGAAACTTCAACCTGCTTCCACCTTTGCAACGCGATCACCGCCTACGCGCGCCCACGTTCACAGTACGGCAAACTATAGTTGATATAAATATATTTTCACGGGCGAACTGCGTACGAAATCCAAGTTGACGTTTATCAGATAAGACAAGGCTCAGGGGAACGTTGTGGAAAATATTCCACAATGTGATTTAAGGACGAGCATGAAACAGCAGGAAACAATACAAATTATATTGAAATTTGTATGTATTTTATTAAATTGGTGTGTATTCTAAAAAAAGGAATATCATTTAAAACAAAAACAATTTACTTTACTTTTTGAAATGCCCACTTTGGCGACTTACTCTTCCTTCCGCCATTCGCTTCTATCGCTGATTGCGTGCGCTTTACCAGCGTGGAAAAGACGAACAAACGAATTGAATCGTAGGATGTTCTTTTTTTATTCTTTATCTCAAGCCTAGGGAAAGTGTTCCGGCCAAGTTTCATAATGAAAATTCAGATTTTTCCAACACGCAGCATTGCGTGCCAGGGCGCAAAACGTCGTCGCGCGCGCTTTCGCGTTGCCGTTTTGTAATCCTGGTGGGATTTGCAATTCTCTTACCCTCCAAACGGAGCCATCCACATCTATAGATATACATACCGAGCAGCGGCCGAAAACAGTTTTCCGCATTTAAATTATCTTTAATTGTCCGTACAGCCGCTCCAAAAATTCTCCGCCAGACCGAAAATGTAGATATACATCATCGAGTCGGGAATTCAATTTTCGGCAAAATCTTTTATAATCAAGCGATGAATTTACTTCTTTTTTTACAAAAAACATCTGGGTGAGTTTCCTCTGAAGAAGAAAAATCAAATTTTATTTAAGTTTTACAGAATTTACTTGTTTTTTTTTTGTTATAGGAATTTTCAGATTTTTTTAATACAAAATAGGGTTGGCTGTGCCTGGTTTTATCGCACCCTATCGCAAAAATTGTATTTATACAAGTTTTTATTCGTACTTGGACATATAAACGTGATTTTGTATTTATTCCCCAATAACTAATGATTTGGTTAGTTGGCTGTGACTAATATTTTATTTAACTAAAATTCTTACAAAAAATATTCTAATTTTTTAATAACACAATTAAAAATTTTAAATACACGTAATATTAAGAAAAATAATGATTTTTATTTAATGTTCCTTAGAAGGTATACATCACATAATGTTAATCTACCCCGGAATAGATAATATACCCTTAGGTGTTTCGCATGTCGGACTAGGTCGGCGTGACGTGGTCTGAGAATCTAATAGCCGACCCCAGCCCGAAATGAATTCAACCGAATATACTAGGTGAATAATAACAAAAACCTTTATACGTTTTAAACCATCATTTTCCCAACCCTTAATTCTTTCTTTTAGCACTTTAACATTGTTGACGCAATAATTTAGATAATAAAACATTGTAACGTGCATATGATAAATGAATAGAATCTTATAAGATATCACAAGTTCTGTATGCGAAGAGTTATCTAGTCGCAGGTAGAACAGCCCCGAAGGATCGGAATCTATGGCAAGCATCGGCGACGTTGCCATCATCCTTTCGACGGCGGCGTGGAGTGGGTGGCTTAGGACGGCATTCAAGTCTCGAACGCGTCCGCATCCGAGGGCTATGTCGACGATATTATGATTCGGTTGCGAATCCTGCGAAACGATAAACGCTAGAACTGCGGCAGGAATTTCGGTGACCTGAATCGGGAGTAACCTTGGATTCTTTGCCAACCGAGGACGATAATTTACAACCGACACCTGCCATCCATTTCTTATGAGATCACATACAATCTGGGAACAACGGATGGCTGTTAAATTCATTACTAATGCTCTCATTAAATGTAATTACATTCATTTAGTTTTTGATTAATTTGTTCACACGTAAGTACTACAAATATAAAGTTAAAGTTAGGTTTATTGCTACAAATTTTGTTTTCTATCGAAATATATTTTCATTGTTAGTTCTCTTTTGTTTTTTGTACTTCGAAATAAGGTTGGCTGTGACAATAATGTTTTTGCTTTTGTTTCAAACAAAATAATTTATACACAATGTAAAAAATGGAAAATTTAGTTTCGAATTCTCAAAGGAAAGCAAACAATTGAATATTACTTGAATATTACAAGCAAGTAGAAACATCTGATCTTCAGATAGAAGACAAAGTGATGCAACCTAATAGTTCTTTTCCTGGCTTTGACTTTCGTTAGTAAAAGCACACGAAGCAAATAAGCTGCAAAGTATTGCACATTGTACTTGTACTGAACCAACAGCTTTGTACTTGTGCTTGTTCTGCTTCAATTTCCTCCTTAAGGATTCGCCTGCTTCGGTTCGCATAAGGAAACGGTAAAGAAACAAAGAGATAATTTGCTTACAATTATTTCCATTTGAATTCCCTTGCATTCAAGTGCTACACCTCGCAATAATTAATTTAGGTGGCTTCCTTTTATTTTTGTTTCGTCTAATTAAAGTAAATCAAATTAACAAGTACATTTAATTAAAATCCATTAAATTTTTTTCCAAAACAAAAAAAAACAAAATACACTCGTGTGTATAAGTAGGCAGTAAAATTAAAACCTAGTTTTGTTTGATTTTGTTTTTTTGTTTTAAATCAAGTATGCCGTTTTACAGGAATCCAGTTCACAAAAGCATAATTACAATTCTTTGTAAACTAAAGTTTCACGTCCGCTCGCGTTTTATTCTCTTTGAATTTCCATAACCATCGCTTCCGTACTGCGGACTCACTTGAATAGTGAAAAATCACGTTGAATTTATTTAAAACTTTTGCGCGAAAATAAAGAGCTAAACTCAAAGCATAAAGCACAAAGCGTGAAAAACGTGAAATAAAACCTAACAGATAATTTATTACGTTTGAGTCCTGATGCTGCCAGGATGCCAGGACTCTTTACTCGTCTCCGTCTTCAGTTTAGTTTGGCCCTCGGTTCCTTAGCTCCTTAGTGTCTGTATTAAGAGCGACAGCGTTGCGACACATAATAGTAATCAATATAAAATGGTCCGAGGCATTCATTTGAAGCATCCTCGCATCCCAGGCAGATTGAAACTAACTACACCCAGGAGCAACGCTGACAAAAGACACAATCCTGGATGTGACAAAGTCCAGGCATAATATAAGAAGCTATACGCAAAAGTAAAAAGTACTTTTCGAGTTTGAGGACTTTCAGCATGGACCGCATCCTAATATCAGTGGACGTGGACGCGGATAGACAAGATGCTATGGTTATCGTCGTGTCCAAGCGACCCACGTCAGAAAAACAATGGAAATAAATGGTTCGAGATAATGGATGCGCAATAGATGGCGCTTTATCGCACGCGGTCGGCGAACAAAAGTTTTCTTTCATTCATACGCGTTTGGACAGACAAACCTATTGAGTTTAGGAAGTTGGGTTGCTTGCGCCCAAGGCGTTAAATGCAAACTTGTAATGATTTGCTTCAAGTTTGAAGCTGGAGCGTCGTTTACTTGATGACTACTTACGACTGGATAACTTTTTCAAACTGTTCTTTACACACAGCTTTTAAACGAGTCTTGTTATTGTTATTTGTTACTTTTTTTTTGGTGCAAGTACTTTAATTCATTAACAAAGTGGTGGTGAGAGAAAAAACTTAGCTAATTTATTTTTTTTTGTTTTGACGCCGTTTAGGATGGTGCCACTTAAAATTGAAATAAATATGTACAAATTCCCAAATGCAATGTTGCGCAGGGGTTGATTAAATCGAAACATCGTTTAAGCTGGCTGTGCAGGACGTACGTGTTAATGTTGTAGATGTTTATCGAGTGTGCCGGGGTGCTTTGCGAGTTTGTTGTTTAATTAATTACCTACACGTTTAGTTCACGGCTCTCTTTGTATACCACATCAGGACAATGGAAAACGGCGATAAGATTTATTGCCATGCACATTTTATCTGTGTTTAACCTCACTTTTTTGGTTTTACATCAAAACAATTTGTTATACGTTATATAAAATAATTGCAATAATTTAGTTTTTGTTTTTAGCATTTTGTAAATTAAGGATTAACTTTGATAATTAATGATAACACTTAGTAATGTTAATAAAACTAATAGGAATCCTTGAAGACATCCATGTCGTTGGGATGCGGACAGAAACCGGCTTGTTTCAAGCGTCGGAAGCGTCGGAATCGTTTCGGCTAATTGAGACCGAATGCTATTCCCGGTCGGGGGGTGAGTTCGGGTTTGGCTCATAGCGCCGTTTGCTTAAATGATTTATAATTCCGGGCGTAATTTCAATTTGATAATTATTCTCGATGCCATACCCACGCGTTGGCGCGGCGGGCAATGTTTCAGGCGTTTTAGACATTCAAGCATTCAGACATTTGAAGATTCGAAACCTTCGAGTGGTTTTCAGCAAAACCTCAGCTCACTAGAAAATGCGATAAGTAACAAAAGAACTAAAACTGTGTTGGGCTACAAAGTAGGAAACGATGGCGACGTGGTACCACCGCGCAGCGAGTTTTCGAGTTTTCCACACTGTCAAGTTTCTAGATTTCCGGATGCCATAAATTCTCAATTGCTCAACAGCTATTCAATTTGTGTGAGATGTTACAGTTTGCTAACAGGGCGAGTGGTAACAGACGACGGATTCACTATCCACAAAATTTAGGTTCTATTTCTACGAACAAGAAAGGGGATGGATGATTTAAGTTACAAAAGAATTCACTTTAGTAATATTTGGATCGCTATAAAATTATTAATTATTTTTAATAACCTAACCTAACCTATAAATTATTAAAGTTTAATATTTAGTTTTTAAAATTTTAAAATTTCAAATTTGTAGTTTTGGAGTTTGACCACATGTATTTAATATCCGCGCCACGAAGAGTTATAGAAACATGTTCTGTTTGAGCAAGCGTATAACTTTCTTAATTAATTATAACAGAATACTAATTACGAAACCACATCGACCGGCAGCGTGCTTTGAAACGTTCGAACGTCAAAACACAGTTTTGCTTCGCACATGAATGTGCATATTTCTTCATATTTCTATGACCAAACACAAGACATAAGTGTTAAAACTAATAACAAACTTTAAGTTATGCAGAAACAATGCATACAAACCAATAAATGGGGAACACAACAAAAGCTTCGTAAAGTAGAGCTTTTTACTACCAAAAGTTTAAGTATTCACCATAAGATGGCGCACGTTTTAAGAATCATTACAATAATTACAACAAAAGTTAATTACTTTATGTAAAAAATAATTAATTTTTTTGATGTTTAAGATCTTGTAAATAATTTTTGTCATGAAATTTAAACTAAAAATTGAATAGTTCACTAAAAAATCAGTTCCACTTTTTTCTAATAGATAGCGTATGTTTAAAAATATAAAAATAAACACTGATTTTTTTTGTTTTTTTAGAAATTATATATTTATAATATTCATTTTGTATTGTAAGTAAATACATTGTTAAATAGTAAATCTTAACATTAACGAGTTATAGTAATTTAAAGTTTATTATTTGATAATTCATTAATAGATGGCGTGTGTTACAAATAATATTATGTAAAATCTTAAATTTTTATTTTTGTTTTTTACGTTTTACACATTGATGGTGGTGTAAAACGTAATACATAAAAAACAATAAAATTACCACTGACGTATGTGGTACATTTTGTGTTGAAGGTAAACGTCTTTGTTGAGAGAAAAGTCAATTTGTTTTCTGCTTACATTTTATTTGAGTTTTATGTGAAATAAAAGAGAAAACGCCGATTTAGTTTCAGCGAAAATATTGAGATCGTCCTTAACGGGTCTTTTGGTTTTATGGGTCGTTTGCAAAAGAAATTGACCGTTTTGCTTTATGTAAAAACTTGTAAAAGATTCTTTGAAGCTTTCTCAGATTAGGTTAGGTTCAGTTAAGTTACCTAACCTAACTTAAAGAACTAAGTTTTCAAAAATAAATAAATGTATTATTTTGTTTAATATCAATATCTATATAAAATGTTATTAGTTTTTTACCCATTAATTAAATTTGTGGGTTTGGACCAGCACTAATTGGAAAAGTAGCAATAAAAATGTTGATGATAGTGATGAAAAACACAGCAATAAGAACAAATTTATTCCAAATATCACCGTTGGGATCCAACGAGTGATCTAAGTCATGATCATGATGACCTCGTTTACCAACCCAAATTAGCCGAATCCCTACGATTACTTGCAGCAGGATTGAAGATATTATCATGGCACAAACAACGTGATACGTCTTTGAATTGTAGTTGAATTCCATAACGTATCGCAACTGATTTCCGTTTGCGGTAATCAGAGCAACATCCATCATTCCTTAAAAAAACATTTAACAAACAAATTAACAATTAATTGTTTGTTGCAGATGCTTAAGCCATCAACAATAATGGGTAAGTAATTTGTTAATAATTATTATTGTTTTTATTTGAAATGTTTGAACATTTAGTTTTGAAAGTTAGTTAAAGATGGCGTTGTTGTAGAAAAAAATAATATTACCTTGAACCAAAGTCTTTTTCAACGCAAACGCGTTTTCGTTACCATCAACTTGATCTTCGTCATTTTCACCTCCATAATTTGATAGAATATCATTACTTCCAATGTGTGAGTGCGCCCCATGACTATACCTTAAACGTGGTGGTTCCACATTTGAGGTTATGTGTTCCGCATCTTGGTTATCATTTGGAATATTTAAAGAATTAACATTACTAGGAATATTATCTTAAAAAAAAATTAATTTATATAAATAATATCATTTTATTAAAGAAATAAAAGAACCTACCCGCAATTGCCGAATTTCTAGGAACTACTAGTTCAATATTAGATACAGGGCCGGATCCAGTTCTGGTTTCAATAGATGATTGAAGCACCATGATGTTTTTTTCATCCGAAACGCAAGACTCTGGTAACGTCTCAATTGAATTTCAGATAAGCTCGATTTTCGCGACTTTTCTAAAGTTTCTAATATATTTGGTTTGTTATGTTGTTTGTCGTCCGGGTTGTCATTCCCTATTCCCTTGGGGGGATAGCAACCAGCCGCTTGTGTTCGTACTGTGAGGTAGATGCGAATGAGAATCGAATTCAAATGCGAACTACTTTCGTTCGCTTGGAAAAGTCCTACAAGCAAGCGTAACGCAAGTCTTGTTGCTGCTTTGTTGCTGGTGGGCGCTTGCGATGTTTCGGTAAATATTTACTATGGTTTTACTCCTGGCTTGATATAAAAAGTTAGATGGAAACCGCAGATACATGTCGATACATATATCCTATGTGTGTATGGCTGCTGTTGTTGCATTTCCTACATTTGGAACATGGCAACCGCGAGCTTGATAGTGTGATGGAAACATATCGACATTGCGTGTTTTTGCGGAAGGCGATAAACCATCTGCGGTCGTTTACGATTTCGATCCTATGGTTTTATCACTGGGAAACTCCTAAATATGGTGTGAAGGTTATCTTTATGCATGTATTGCGATTTTGTTATCTAATAATGCAAAAATATATATCTTGTTCCGGTTAAAGTTATTTTTAAATATGATAAACTTAATACACAAAAATGTAGGTTAGGGATTTTATTTGCAATAAAAATATTTTGATACAGTTTGTATTTTTAGTATCAATATATTTTCAATTGTAATTTGGTAATCCGAGTTTGTGGAATTTTAAACAAAACAATTGCACGTTTTGTACTGGAAAACCGGAAAATCGGTTACAGTGCATAGTTGGTGATATTGTCACAAAGTTTATTGACAATTTTGTTACGTATTTTTGTGTTTAAAGTAAACATTTATATTTTTAGATATTGCAATTTTACCGGTTAATTATTTTAGCTTGATTTTTTGCTTTAAATATCCAAAAGTTTACCAAAAAAATTAATACACATATTCCAAACCGGTTATTTTTAGTAAATTAACCGGTTAATTTTTTTAACCGGTACGTAAATTAACCGGTTAATTTTTTTAACAAAATTCCAAATTTGAAAAAAATAAAAAAATTAATCAAAATCCGGTTATACTCATAGTAAAAACACCGGTTTTTAATGCTTTGTGGAAAAATCAAAATTAAAAACCGGTTATTTCTAATTTTTTATGTAAAACCGCAATTTTTCTCATGTAAATACATAAAATATTAATTTATAATTTTTAGTAAATAAAACATTATTTAACCGGTTAACCGGATAACATATCAGTAACCAATTAACCGGTTATTTCTTAAATTGAAAAATTTAATTACAATCATAAAAAGTTGATTATTTGCGTATAAATTCAATCAAATTTTTCTTTAAGCAACCAGCACTATAGCAGATAATTAAGTCAATCTTCAAAACTTCAACCCCCTCAACAATCTCAAAAACCTTTGTGACTTCATTCTTCCTTCATTTTTCCTGCCTTTGCGCTGAATAAATTATTTGCGATTCATGAATGCGCACTTAATATTTCAATGCTAATGAATCGCATGGAAAAATGCGCGTCGCGACTTAATACTTCCCGAAAGCGTTTAGAATCGTTTAAAACTTTACGCCATAATTCATAATCATGTGACGTATTTTTTCACCATTGCTGCCTGCTGCCCCAACGAACGCAAGCATAGAAATTTTTTCGCCCTTAAACAGACTTTTCCAAACTTGCCCACTTTTTCCACCCGCCGCCGTATTGAATAGCTGAAACTCGACGCAAAAATGCACAAACCCAACATAACCTCCAACACCAACCCTTCGTGTGTTCCGTGCACACGCAATAAAGTTACCGCGATATAGCACTAAAGCCATGGCTGCGGGGAGGGTGACCATGCCGCGTTTATGTAAATTTTGAATGTGATAAGCTAACCGCAAAACCGGAACACGGCAATGGACTAAAAGGACCCCAATTAACGTCAAAAACAATTCCGTCATTAAACAATACCCCCCAAAACGCTACAAAACTCATTTGAGACCTTTCCTTAATATTTATATAGTATATGTGTGGGTGGAAAGTTTGTGGAATTTTATCAAACATTGATAAAATTGCCAATGTTGCATACCCATCCGAACTTGTATGAAATTTGCATAAAATTATGCATGTTAGGTTTGTAAGTTGATTTCGGGTGCGCGAACACCAAATCTCGTTTCGTACGGTAATCCGTATTTTGCTAACGGGGCGAACATGACCTGGTGCTAATATGACCTGGGGTGAGAGGTTATGTTCGGTTATTTTGTGTTTGAAACTTTGGTTAGTGCAAGGAAGCAAAAAAGTTGTGCAAATGAATTCTGCCAGCCAAAC
This sequence comes from Atheta pasadenae, assembly GCA_030264155.1. Classification (NCBI taxonomy): domain Eukaryota; kingdom Metazoa; phylum Arthropoda; class Insecta; order Coleoptera; family Staphylinidae; genus Atheta; species Atheta pasadenae. The sequence goes on along the minus strand of JARJDS010028179.1, from coordinate 14,530 downwards.
TTTACTTAACAGTTTTGAGTAAAACGGTAAAATTTTTAGTTTATTCTTAGTGTACGGTTTTCAGCTAAAGGCAGCGACTTTACATATTTTAAATTTCCATACAGAACGAAAGTAAGTAGAGGAAAGTATTGTAGAAAATCGCCATTGAATTAGTGCAGAGTTAACCGATGAACCAGGATTATAACCGAAAGTTTTTGGTGAATTGCATTCGTTTAAGAGATGAGAAAGTTTCAAAAATTAAAGTGGAATTTATACTTGCTGTTCCCAAACAAACTTTAAACATTTTCTTTTGGACATTTCATTAAAATTAAATTTTCTAAAACCGGTTGTTTATTCACCAAAAAAACCGGTTTATTGTAGTAATTTGTCAAAAATATTAATTATTTTATTTAAATTTGTAATATTAGGTAGGTTCAAATTTTTAATTAAAAAAAATTAATAACCGGTTATTTTATGTAAAATACCGGTTTAAAATACGATAATATGAATAACCGGTGTACCGTTAATATACCGGTAAATACAATTTAGTGTATCTAGATTTTTATTTTATTTTGATTAATCAACAGATAGTAACCGGTTATTTTTGGTAAAATACCGGTTAACCGGTTAATTAGACAACTTATTTTTAAAATTTTATTAAAAAAAATTAATTACCGAATAGTTTTAGTTTTTAACTGCTATATTCTTAAATTTGAAAAAAACTTAAAACCAACTTTAACCCTTTTGTTAACCCTTTTTAACTTTTTCAATCGTCGTTTACCAGTTCTCTATCCACTACTTAGTTTTCCCTTCGTCCAACCCTTGAATACAAACCGTGGCAATGAGGATGGCTCAGTGTGGGTTCAGTTTGAAATTCAATTTTTGCGAACGAGCGCTTGGGAATCCTGAATTTTCCAAACCTTCCACGTTGTCGTTGTGATGAGACAACTTCTTTGCATATCGAGGGTGAATGAGTACAACTACACACAGTCAAGAGTCGCTTAACTGGTCCGACCTCAAACACGACTCATCTTGAGTATCTCGCGACAAACTCTCGTTGACGTACATTTTCTCATCCCTTACTAGTTGGGTGTGCGAGAGAATGTGCGAAAACGCCACCACAAAAGTGGCAAGTTTTAATGAAATTTATTAAGTCGCATTTGAAGCGAATTAAGTGGCATTAAGCAAAATGACCTATTAGTTTGTTCTGTAGCATCAATATATTTGAGAAATTGCTTGAAAAGAACAATTTGAACTTTTGAGGTTAAGTTAGTGACAAAACAAGATCATGAATAAATCTAATTAAATATCACGGCTTTGTAACTTAATTTAGTTTAATTTAAATATTATTCAAGGATAATGAAAATCGTACGTGTGTGTTTCACGGAATTGTCTTAATATTAAATTATACAGTGTGTAATTAAATTTAGATTTTGTTACAATGTTACGTTTTGAGGTTATGTAAGGATAATTTATGATTTATTAAAATCAGAGTTTTAATTCTTTCAATTTAATTCATTTTATTTAAAAAAATTTTTTTTAACCGGTAAACCGGTAGAAATTAATTAACCGGTTTTTTTTTACCGAAATAACCGGTTATTTGTAAAAAAAAATTTTTTGGTATTTTTTTAATTTTTTTTAAATTATATCTACATAAAAACAAAAAATAAATAAACATTTTATTGTTACAATTACAACAGTACATTCAGATTAGTTGTAAAACATCCCTTGTAAAATAAAACTCAAGGTAATCTAAGATTTACCCTGCGATATTCAGTAAAATGCACTCTACTTTCCACTTCCTTCATACCGGAAGTGGAGCAATACCACCCTAATGCATAACCATGTCAAATAACGAGAAACTCGTGCTGTAAAAAATAAAAAAAACTGCACAAAAAAGCGAGAAGAAAACACTTGTATATCCCTCAACTACGTTTTTCCTCATCTACATCGTCCTATCTGTAATACGCTGCAAAGCAGTGTGAGTCGGAAAACTGTCACAGCGGCATAAAAAAGAAAACAGAACGGCGGCGAAAACGTGGAATCGCCGGGGATTTATTAGGGTTAATAAAGAACTTTTGAGCGCGACCGAAAGCGCCCTAACGTGTCTTACTACGCCGCACTACTATAGTGTGCGTTGCAGAAAGTTTTGAAAAAGTTTACGTAAAAGTTCCGACGTTAATAGAAAATAAAAATTTTTAATATTTTAAAGTTTTCAATGTTTTTGACTTACATAATTACATTAAACTGATTAAAGTTTTTTTTTTATTAAAAAAATAATAATTTAGAAATGTTTTTAGGAGGGAGAGAGTTGAGAGAGGGTAAAATGTGAACAAACCTCGTTAGTGTTTAAGTAATCATTACTAACACCTTTTATTGTTCCCACTATAAAATTATACAGCAAGACGAATTTAAATTGCGCGCACATTTATAAAGATTGCGTATTCCGGCCACGATCTCGCAAAAATTTATTTAGCGGAACGTAATTTAGTGGTGGTTACGTTCATAATTTACGAGTGTATAAATTTTATTTTTGTTCTGCACTAAATAATCTTTAAATTATTTATTATTTCAAAAAATTTATTTATCTCAAAATTTACTAAAGAATTACTTATAGATTTTAGTGTAGAAAATTCCACATTTCAATATTAGTGTAGTAATGAAATTCATTACCGCATTAAATTTTTAAATTAAAAAAAAAAATAACCGGTTATTTTATGAAAAATACCGGTTAAAAAAACCGGTTATTTTTCAGATTATAAATATACCGGTTAATACAATTTATTGTATTTACATTTTTTTGGTTAATCCACACTAACCTGTTAGTTTTGGTAAAATACCGGTTAACCGGTTAATTACACAATCTATTTTTAAAACCCCTATAATTTAAAAAACATTTGTATCACATGTCATTTTATAATCTCAAACTCAACAATCATGCAACATCCATAATAGCCAAAAAAAAAAACCTATAACCATTTCATAAATTGTCATTCTTCACGAAACAAAAAATACGAAATACTATCATTTTGAGTTTCTAACCCTTGTACACACAACCTACAACAATTTCCAACGACAATAAAAATCCCCACATAGAATGCACCTATCCGTGCGCCGTACGATTAACGACATTTACAGATATAGAGTTCAACGAATTACCGACATTATACTCGACGCAATCCGCCTCGGGGGTTGCACGAAATAACGCTAAACACGTTTCATGCCGTAATCCATTAAATTGCTCTTTTGTCTTCATCGCACGCAAAAAGTGCGCAACATTTCCGCGCGCCGATATAGATACGAATGTGTTCATGGCATCGTTTATATGGTGATTTGGTTTTTTGCGTATGCGTTTCAGCATTTTTCGACATTCTCGCATTGTTGTAACGAATTTGTGCGCTCACCAATCCGCTGCCCCGCTTGCTATAAACGAATATTGGCAACGATCGCTTTGCAATGCTTTCGACGACGGCGGGATTTACAACGATCTGTATACTTTTTCGAAAAAAAAGAAAAACATTTTTGTGATCTTTTTATCTAGAACGTTTTATGTTTCAACAATTTATTTATAAAACTCATACGATGGATTCGAGTCGACCGTGCGAAGGTTCTGTGCATCTAGTTGGTTCCTTTGTACACTTTTTGTTTCAAATACAAAAATGTGTTTGATCTTTAAAATGACGGGTTGCACTATTTCAATTACAGGAATGTATTTTTATTTTTACTAGTAACAAATAAATGAATGTTAGGACCTGGAGAGATGAGGAACTGATAAAACCTAAAATGGATTTGACATGCACCAGACATAAATAATATGTCTTCCCCCCGTTTTCTACCTTCACAGAAATCCCACACATTTGCAATGCTTGGTTACTGGTTGCAGCGACCAGCAACGTTTCTATTTTCTTTCCCTAACACTGCCATGTTCAGGACTCATAGTCCCAAGCACACACAATTCCCCAAGTCCATTGCATTGCATTCGTTTCCAAAACCTTCCAAAAGCTTCCCAAAGTCTCCCACTGTTCTCCCAACTTAAAGCAGGACTACATGCACGGTTGTTCCACTGTGAGTTCGAACTGCTGCTGGTCCTGTTAGTGTTCCCATGTCTGGCCTTATTGTGCCATTCGTTTCCACTGTTGCCGACGCGGTCCGTTAGGCATTCGGTAAAATTTAATGTCATGCATATTCGCGCCGGGAAGCAACATCCCGAATTCAAACGCGCACATATGCCCCACAAGTGCATAATGCACGTGCAGACTACAGCAAAGTGTGCAACAAATGCTGGCGCATGGCTGGGATTTCATGATGTGAAGCCCCATACTCGACCAGTAAAGGCAAATGTTCATGTTGGTACCGAGAGTAGTTGATGGTTGGCGGTTGGTAGTTGGTTTTGCATACGTGAATAAAACAGAATACTAGTACTAACATTAAGTTATACAAGTGTTAGTTCATTTATGAGGTTAGGTTCAGATGATATAATTTCTAACATTTATAAATCAACTAGTTTTTTTGGTTTAATCACCAAAACTCAAGCCTAACTCCATCTATTGTACCTGGTTTACATAACCTATTTTTTTATTCATTGTCATTAAATCCTGGACCAAATTTTCATAAAATAATCAAACGATTATATACATAGAATATTCATAGAAATCTACACATTACAGGTAACCAGGTAACCTTATTTATCCCAAACAAGACTCCTGCATATAGCAGGATATTGTTTCCTCCTTAGCTGGAAGCGAAATGTCCCCACGTCACCCAAATAATGGTGCTTCCCTTCAATTCCTATCGTTGGCGTAACATTTCGCTTTTGTGGTGGAGTGGCAGGTCACAGTTGTTGATCCTTCGCTAGGTTTTCGCCGACCATCCGCATGCTTCACACGCTGGCATTTATCTACAAGGCGAAATCCTTGTTTTCACTTAATTTAAAATATGCCGCTCGCCTTGGCATGTAACTGGTAGCTGGCCAATGTGCGTGCGCGTGTGCACCACGTGCGGATAACCCACTTTATATTCCGATTGAATTATTTCGCGTCTGTTGGCTTTGGACTCGTTGGAGTTTTGCTGTTTTGGATTATTTGCTTTTCTACACACAACACACACATGCAAAACGACACAAAACAAAAGAGAACAAAAGGATAACAATAACAACAATATATGTAATTCAATCTCGCTGTGGACATTTTATGCAAAGTTAAAATTTTTATTTATTCACTAGATGAATTATTTTGTTTGATAACGCATTTTGTTAGTTTGTAATGTGGAGTCATATTTAGTTGCATTGCACAATCGTAAATCGAGTATTGCGCCACGAGAAATTGCAAATAACATTTTTTACGATCTGAAAGCACGTATGGAAAATTATTATAACTAACAAACTACGCCCTTTCGAAGTACGTGTTTGCATAACAATGCCATTAATGCGATTTTTCATGGGCGTATTTCGCATACCTTGCACATACATTGTACATAAAATATGAATTTGCATGCATTACAACTTTTGAGGACTTAATTATGAACATTTTATTTGCAAACAAATATCAAACAATTTGTATTTACATTTTGTTGTAAAACAAATACTAAACTAGCTTTTAAAGTTATGCAATCATAACCAAAGTGAGTTCACAAAAAAATAAATTTGATTATTTTCGTCAATGGCGACATCTACTTTTATAAATTTAAACTAAAAATATAACAAACAAAAAAACAAATGTATTGTGTGAAAATAAATACGTTTTGTTTATTTGTAAAAACTTTAAATTTTATTTGTTTTTTTTTAATTTAAAATTCAATTGTTTTGAATTTAAAAATATAATAAACGTATGCACATTCAATTTATGCAACTTGTGTTACATTGCTTTAAAGTTTTCAACTTGTGATACTTGTAAGGTACAATAAATTGCGTGATTTTTCTTGTTTTGCGTTTTTATGTCTTTCCCTCGACTTGCGAATGCAATAAAACGTATTACAGCGTGAAGGCGGCCTTAATGTGGCGGCGGCAGACAAAAAAGCTCACCCACGCTCTAGATCCACGAGTGCATTTTTCATTGTGATTTAAATTCACGTTGACGTGATGTGTACACATTTTGGTGATACTATAATGCATTTGTATGTTTCAGTTATCATAGCATGGCATAGCATGGATAGCATATCATGATATGCGGTTGATACGGTTATTGTCGCCAGTTTGGGCGCGTTTTCACTGGTGCGTTTTGCTTTACGAACTCGTAAAGTGTATATGTATATAGTGTTTAGGTGGCGGCAGTATTGGCTGCGGACGGTATTCTACGTATATATTTTCTAGATTTGCTAAATTATGCGCGAGCTGGGAGGTACGCACGTCAAAGTTTCTGATGGGGGCGCGAATTTTCCCCGGGGAGTATTTATGAGCGCGTCGAGCTATATGGTGCGCGTTGTGACATGGGGATTTGTTATACGCTTGCATAATGACGATTTTATTGTCCGACATTTTCTTATCTTCGCACGGCTATCAGCGCGTTACAACATTATGACCATTCGTTTGGAATGGTTTGATTTGAAAGCTTTGGGGTTGACGTTTATGTTATCTTTGTATTTAATAAATCACGTTATACTATATCAGTGAGTTTGTTTTAAAGGTTTTGTGTTTAGTCTTTTATTTTCATTACCTTTGTATATTTAATTGTTAAAATTGTATTTATCAACAATTTATTTTAGTAATATGTTTTTACTTTTATTTAATTCACTTACGCACAATGGGTGTTTAGATTAGTTGTCTAAATATTCACTTCACTTGCCGAAATTCTAGATCGTGACTGAACGTTGTTTAGTTTTTAATTTTTAACGAAAACAACGGAAAAATACCAGCCTACTTGATGTAAAAACAAAAAATGACGGAAAGCATTAGAATGCAAACAAAACAAACGCGGATCGTGCGCTTTTGTTTTGGTCGAAAACTCCAAATCTGCATTTGGGTTCACAACAAAAATAGAAACAAAAGAAATTGTATTTATATCATTTTCTATGCAACCTATAATAATGACTTATTACGCACTGCAACAATAAAAAACATTGTTATCAGTTTACCAAAGAGAAATTTGTCCCAACCGTTTCGTATGCAAAAGTGATATTCCGCACTGATATCCAGATATGGTGGCGGCAATCGCATCAAACCAGAAGCCACCCGATGCCTGGGCAAAGCAGCACTGCAAACGGGTCTCTTCGGTCTTTTAGGGCCTGCACACGCTGTGCGACGCCCGGAGCGGACATTTCCGGCGATGCCAAAGGAAACGACCGAAAGGAACGGAAAGCGAGTTAGGCGAAAGCGCGTCATCGCGCAAGATGTGCGCGGCGTTATGTTTTATATCCGGAATGCTTCAGTTTTACATAAAGACAGTCGGCGCGCGGCTTTATCTTAATGCCCATAAAGATAACGCGGCGGCCACGAGTGCGCCGCCACCGTTGACGATGACGTCGAGTACGAAAATAACGCGACGCCTAGACAACGTCCCAGAAAGTACAGAGAGACTTACTTGAACGCTACTTGCAACCATGCTCGTATAAAACCGGAAGGGACTGCGGATGACTACTCTCGCTTGTAGGGTTTTGGGTTCTGGTAACGCACGAAGGAAAAGGAAGAAGCGTATAAAATAATTCCGGTACGTACCGAATCGCAAACAATTTTTTAAAATATTAACACATTTAGGGCACTAATGTTCATTACGCCGTAAGCCTCCGAAGACTTAAAATGCAAAATGTTTGGTTTGTTTACAAAACAAAAGAACTGAAATGTTTACGTTGTCATAGTAACGTTTGTTTTGTCACAAAAACAAAAAATAAAATAAACGTGAAGAAAATAATAAAAACAAAAGAGTATATACGATCTGATACTTTCAGCCAGCACTTTAATTCCGTTTAATAGTTAATATTGTAGTAGTTAGAAGTGTTTTTATAAAAGTGCAATTGCATAAACAAGAAATACGTAAACTTTTAAAAACTAATTTCGCGCACACCGAATGACCGTAAAGTTTTCGCCAAACTGCAGCGCATCTCGGACGAATGCTCGGCGCAAATGAAACCCGCTTGGTTTCCTCCTTTCATTTCATTTCGCAGCGTTTTCGAAATAAAATTTAAATAAACAATGAGCACCGAATCTTTAATTAAGAAGTTTCGAACGCAAGAAGGAAACTGGCTGAGGTTCTATACTCTTCAAAAAGCTTCAAAACGGAATTTCGACGCCGACTTTGGGTACCAGTTGTCCATTCGTAAACATAATGGAGCGAAAAGTTTGCCGAAAAGCCGCCGCCTGTCTTGATAGAAAACTATCCTGACAATAAAATTTAAAATAAAACAAAAGAACAACAACAAACTTTGCAACGTATAATAATTTGATTTCGGCCGGTGTTGTTTTGTTTCCATTCTGTTTGTAATTGCCATAAAGTTAAGTTTCAACAAGCGGAAAACAAGAAAAGCATTGGGTACTTTAAATAGCATTAAATGAAGTTAAAGTACGCGTAATTCTAGATTCTAGAATGTGGACGTGAATGTGTGGAGTTTGCAAACAATACCTGAATAGCATTCAGTAACAGCGTGAAGTAAAGGGTGGAAAGTGTTTGTCGTTCCGTTGGAAGAACATTGAACAGAGTGATGAAAAGGCGGCAATTAAGCGAAAGTGCGTGTAGTTGGAATGTTTAAAGTTGAAATTATGTGAATTAACAAACAATGTATATGATGTAATTTTACTTTTAAGTTTAAGATTTTTGTCGTTAGTACCGCAAATTTAAATTTAAAAATAAAATTTAATTCAATAAAATTACATTAAAATAATACAGTGGAGGCGCCGGGTAATTTTGATGCCCGGCGCATCCACAGTATTCAAACAAATATAATTTATTTAAAATATAATACGGACACAAACCCTAACTTATTTGTATTTTGTTTCTTTCTTGCATTTTAGAATTCTAGAATTTTAGCATTCGGGTTTAGACGTTGGTCTAAATATGCATACGCAAAGAGGTCGCTAGGATTAAGACGATGGAGAGCGTTGTTTTATTTGCTCGATTGAAACACTCGAATCCTCATGGGTATGCCCGATAGGATCAAAAGCAGCTTAACAGGTTTACATGCTTTCTGTCTAGTTTTCCCCATCCGACCGTTTGTTTCCGGACAAAACCCGACAAATATTGTTCGAACTTTTACTAAGTTATCCTAACTGTGTTTGTTATCTCTCTAAGTTTGTATTTTCTTTGTAAGAAGTGCATAATATAATGATCGTCCTTGTAAAATTTTTATTGCATAATTCCATTGTATGATTACGCCGGGGGTGGTAATATAAAGAAAATTATTTTAATTAAATTCAATACATTTTTGCAGTCTTTGTTTCCGCGTTCAATTCTTGAAAATATTCGAGTATACAAAAATTCAAATGCAATCACAAAGTCCGGTTCGTGGAATGAAAACAAAACAAGTGAAAGCAATAAGAACTCGCTGCGAGCATCGTCAAATAGCAGTGATGAAACAGGATTAAATAAATTTTTCGTTTTTTGCCTTTGCAGACCCTTTTTGGCCCTTGTTTTGCATTTTCGTGTCAAAAAAAACACGAAATGTGTAAAGTCAAAAAAGTATTGAATTGAAAGAATTATACATCGCTTTGATCCTTTTTACTTGTTCCAAAGTAATTTTATTTGGAATTTTTTAGAATTTAAATACAAATAGATTTTTTTAAATTTTTTTTTCTACACCAGTTCAAAACATATTTAACGAACGAAACAAATGATTTATGGCAAGAATTTTCGTCATTTCGAATGTCAACATTCCATTCATAAATCCATCAATCCTTCAAACAACAAGACTGTAGCAGTAGCAATAGCGTAAGCGTGCGAAAACGAATCAAAACACAAATAAATTGAACCCCGAATGATTAATGTAGGCCACGAATCGAAATGAACAAGTGCACGTCCGCAACATGTTTGACAAGCAAACAAGAAGACGACAATTATCGAAAAACGAATCTGACATTTTTAAAGAAACAACTTGAATACAAAAAAATCAAATATCACCCCCTTCTTTTTATGAAAAAAGAAATAAATTTCCGATTTCTTTGCGTGGCACACACGCTGTGTGTTTGCGTTTTGTGTTTGACATGCGTTTGAGTTTTGTCGAGTTTGCAGTTGTGGATTTATTTCGATAAATCTGCATGTCAACGCTTCTGACGAATTTACGACTGACGGGATAAATTTTTTAATTTTAAATAAATTTTTTATAAAAACAAACAGCACGTTAGATATTTTACATTGAACAGCGGAAATTAATTTTCAAATGACATTCTGTTGTTTACCCCTGCGCCCTTGTGTCAAGTATCTGAATGAAAACAATAAATATTTCGTCAGCGTAATTAAAAGTCGAACAAACAAAAAAAAAACGTTAACCAAACATACTTGTAATTGCAAAACGTCCAAATATAATCCAATTAATTCTTCTGCATTCATTGTTATCACAAAAAACCATTGTTTTTTTTTTATTTCCACGCAATTTTTTTCCAAACCAGGCTTAGTTATTATTAATTTGCATATAAAACACTTTTCTCAACGCTTAATTAATATCTTCAAATGTATCCAGACGCGTTTCCTAATAACTCTTCTTTAAATTTAAAAATACAGCCCTTTCAACCCTTGCTCCACATTCCACATTGCGTTTATTCATTTTCGCCCTTTATTGCATTTTTATTCCATTACAAGCAAACGCGCCAAAAGCAAAAAGGGTTTTTTGCGTCCGTTTGATTTTTATCGCGCTACCAATTAAGAAAAAGTTAGAAAAAGCGGCAAAGGTTTCAAAGCGTAAAGGTGGCCACCGAATACAAGCAAATACAAAAAGAAGGAACGTTGAAAAAGAGGAGAAAATGTAATGCATAGCATCCAATTTGAAATTAAATTGCAACCCTCATGCCCGACGCGCTCTTTATGGATGCGCTTTTGTGCGCGAGAACACCCATCGGTGACTCGCCAAGTCACGGGAACGGAAGCATGGAAAAGAAGGGCGGAAAAGGTGTTACATTAATTGAGAGATAAAACGGGTTGTAAAAGTTGAACTAATTACAATGGTTAAAACTGTTTCATTCTATAGCCATGTCAGGGTGAACTTCATGTACTTGTATTCCCTAAAGTGAGGGGTAGGAAATAGAAGTTACAAAATGTAAGTACGCAGCGTTCAGTTTAGAGGGTTGTTTCGGTGTTTGTTAATAAATATTGGTTTGCAGTGTACAACTAGATTAAAGAAGTTAATTAAATTGATTTTTTTGTGTTTTGAGGGTGTTAATACTAAATAAAACATCCCTTAGTTATATTTGTAAGTGTAGTTTTTTAAACAAAATAAAATAGAAAAAAATGTGTATAAAAAATTGCCTACATTAAAACACAATTTATACATTTTACAATTTAAGGTTAAGTTTAGTGTAATTACTAGTTAATTCATGTCCGATCGTCAGGACCAGTCAGGACAAGTCAGGACAAGTCAGTGCAACGAAGGACAATCAGAAAGCCAAACTGACAAGAACATACTCATAGAACGCACGTGGTGTTCTTCATTATCTATGCAGCGTGTGCGCATCAAGCTCTAAATGCAGGTTAGCCTGGAAGGGTGGCACCCGATATTGTGACGATTTGTGTTCAAATCGAGGTACAGTAGCTCGGCGTTGAGTGCACGCTGGTTTTGGTGCATCCTGCAATGTTCCTGCACGTATTGCCTGGCACGTCGACATCGTTTGCTTTCCTCTGTTTATGCAGCAATTGATATTTCGTAGAAGCGCACAAAGTGGCGATGGCGTTGGCATCCGTACGTGTCAGGACTGTCTATGTCCTGCGCGCCGACGACAAAGGAGTGTTACTGACGTATGTTGTTCAGTATTGATACAAAACAATAGAATGAAGATTCAATCTTCAATTTAATTTTAAACAATTGAACAATTGAACAACAAAAGTCGATTAGGAACGACATTTGTTGAGTGTTTTGTTTTTTGTTCTAAAATTTTAGGTTATGTTACACTTAATAAAGCAAACAAAAAACTAACCAACGTAATATTCTACATTTTTATGTTTTCATTATAAAACCCTTGAATTTTTAATATTTTTAATATACATTTTTATTATTCGTAAGTCTCCTGTGCTTCGTGTGCTCGTCCGGTTAACGGTAAGGGTAACAACCGCACCGCGTTTTCCGCAATGTTTTTCGGCAATGGCGGCATGGACGAGACGCGCGAACGTTTTCTCCAACGGGTTTTATTTATGCAAACATATTAAAAAAACCAAAACGACCGACACAAGTTCCACAAACACAACTACCTCTTTTCCCCTTCATCCTAACTCGTTGGTTACGAATGCGGTTATGTCGTACGACTACTCCTAACCTAACCTACAAAAGCTAAAACGCAATATGTGTGTATTTTTTTCCCATTTTCTGTAACCACACATCTTTCTGCTACTCTCCTGTTTTGTGTTCCCTGCCAGCGCTCCACATACGCAAAATTTTGTTTTCACTCCTTTTTTTCGTTTGCTTTCTTTCTTTGGGGCGCGCGAGCATTTTAAATTCGAGTGTGTGTTTACTGTCTGGTTTGGTAAAAGGACACCAAGCCAGTTCGGGGATGATGATAAGGGAAAACTTACCGAACCATTTTATACTTGAGCTCTACTTTTGTAAATACGTCCCAAAAATATACACATTTTTAGAGATGTGAGGAATCTACCCCGTGTACGATGTTTTTCAACGCCGCGCAAAGGCACATTGAAACTGTTTTTCTGTGTTTCTTCTTTTAAATTTTATTTTAATAAATGTTTATGCAAAATGGTGAAACGCGTGTGTATGTTTCATAGCGTGCGGAATGAAACCAACGCCTCCGGCAATTTGTTTAAGAGCGCATATGAAAATGGCGCATTAAAGTTGAAGTTCTCTACAAGCACAAGGACGGATTGGTTGAAAACGCTAAACAAGTATATAATGAAACATATGCTTTAGTCAAAATGTAACAGTCAATGTATTTTTGTTATTTATCTTGCCTTTCAGGTAATGTTACGTTTGCGTTATCCTTGCAAACCCTACAAAATGAAAGGAAAGTCTTAAAAAATTTTTTTCACTTTGTTAAAACCTATCTGCTTCTTGAACTTAAATTGTTTGATTTTGATTTTGACTTCCGTTTTACTTCCGTTCATTCCTTGTCAGGATCATGTACGCGTAATAACAGAATAAGTAAACTTTGAGTTAAATTTGAACGCGAAAGCAAAAAAAGCGTTTTGAACTCGATAATCAAGTTGATAATCTGTTACTTTTTGTTTTATTATTTACTTACAAAAACTTTAGAGTTGATTTTCAGTCAGGATAATGAGCAGTTACTAGAATTGTTGGTGGAAAGTTTTGCGCCAAACCAGCCAAGATGATTGGAGTCATCGTTTGCCTTCTCTGTGGTAAAGTTTTGTCTGGAGTAAAAAGATGAACAATTATGCAGAGAGAAAAATCGTTGAAATAATTCATTCGAAAAGTTTCGTGAATGTGTTCTCTGTGTGTGGATCGTGGATGATTTGCCAAACGGATGCACAAACCTAGAAAGTCTGCAGATTATTCGTCGGCTGCATGGGAATTCGTCGAAATGATCCAGACGATGATGGAAAGTTGGAAAGTTTAAACTTTTACTTTAAACTTTACTCGGAATATACAATAAACACGCTCAAATGCGTGAAATTGTACCTAAATCAGATACAAACAAACAAAGAATAATAAAATTATTTCTTCTTAGGTTAAAACATTGTGTTGGGTTTTTTTTTCTAAAAAGTTTTACCTAAATTTCCTCAAAGTAGTATTCAGGTACGAGTTTAGTATACGAATGATAATCGTAATAATAATAATGATAACGCTAGAGATGATGACTGGGGTGCGATGGTTGAGATTTTTTTACTTCACATTTTCCAGCATTTTGGCATATAGTGGAAACTGGAAAAGTTTTCGGAGCTTTAGTGCGATAAACGCAAACGTGTGCGTTATGATGGTGCGTGGTAATATTCTTCTTTTGCACGTATATCGTCTTCATCATCACTTATCTTCTTTTTTATTCATTCATCAGTGGTGCGATGAAGATGAAAAAGCGTACGAGTGCGAGTGGAAAAAGCACAATTTGTATAAGAATGTGGTTTCTTCTTCTCACTTGTGAGAAGTTGAGTATTGGGGTAGTAGATTTGAGAGAAGAAGAGATAGAGGCAGAGAGGAAAACGCGGAGATCAGTGAGAAAAATGTCTCAAACGCACTTCGAGGAGTGTGAGACAATTTCTTAACTTTCCAACTCTTTGTGGTCGACTTTTAATTAATGATTAGTATCTGTATTATTTATTCTTTAATTTAATGAGTGCAATTTATGTGGCTTTTTGTTTGAAATTTATTTATCTTAATGAAGAGAGTTTCTCAAGTGTAGAGAGGGTATTACTGCGAATTTGGTAAATTGTGTTTTCAGCTGATGTTAATTAATATTTGCGAGATAATACAAATTTTACTTTTTTAATATTAAACTTTTTCAAAGTTTTCTTGTTGTAGA
>JARJDS010028165.1:0-13229 GCA_030264155.1 Atheta pasadenae | reverse complement strand
CTGCATAGCTCGATTGTGATTTCAAACACTCTACAACGCGGTGGAACCATTAGAATCTGTGGAAAATTGTTGAGAATGTCAGTAAAACTAGTGGAATTGCGCTGTTTTGCAGCTGCAGAGTGATATATCGACGAGCGCGCTGAGAATTATTTTCCCTCGGCGCGTGAACACACATCACATTCGCGCCGCGCATAGCATAAACGAATAAATTTTGGGCCGGCGGCGCTTTATTCGACCTGCGGGTGCGGTTTGCGCCTCTATTTTCGGGGCAAGCGCAAAACACGAACGAAAACGAATGTTGCGCTAACTGCTTAATCCGTAGATTACGTTGTGCAAGGCGAGCATGTTTACTACCCAGGAGCGCTCATACCCACCCCATACCAACTCACACACTCGCGGAACACTTGCTTGCTATCCAGGATTGTCTGACGGGAATTCTTTTAAATTCTTATAATTTTTATTATATTTGCACGAATTGCTTGGTAGCTGAAAGAATGTACATTAAAATTAAAAATGAAATTTTTTTGTGCACTTTTATTGCGAGATTAAAAACGTGAAAAGGAGAGATATGCGTATGAAGAATAAATTTGGGCCAAGAGTATAAGGCCCGTAGCGGAAAGCGCAATACTGGAATCTAATTTCGGGCTGTAAAAAATCCTCGCGTCGTAAAAATGGCAAAACGGTACACACGGAAACGAAAGAATCTGTTTCTGATGCTGTAAAAATTACGACTATGGGAGAGTGTATACCCGGGACGAAATTTTAATCAAGAATTATTGTTATGTGATGTAGTATTAAGTCATTTTCAACACGATTTAGTAGATCATTAAATTTCAAATTAACGTAATTATTACACGATTACATAATAAAAAATTCGTAACAAATATCCTTCATTAAATCAACTTAATTAATAATTGTTTAAAATTTTCAGTACATTTCCCTTTGTCGCGAGCCACGACAAGTCAAGGCGGTTTTGGATGTTAGCAATCGAGTAGGCCGTGAGTCGCGGCAATCAAGTAGCCTTTGTTTTTTGGTTTTGTTTGTTTGTTGTTTTTTTTTTAAATCGTTTTGTAAATAAAGTTTAGTCACATTTTATACCTCGTTTAGTGAACACGCTAACCGATTATTAGAGGCTGGTAGTCTCGCGGACCTTAAGTTTTATTGTCTATGTTGTTTGGTCCACGACACCCTTAAAAACATTTAATATTGTTATATAATATTTATGTTATTAAGCATAAAACGGAAATGTATATTTTCTTTTGTTTATGTAGTTTTCCGTTGGTGAATCAAAATTCAAGCCGAAGATCATTGCTGCGAGATTATTCCTGCGCTTGGTACGAGAACGAGGGCTAATAATCCTTGTCGATGTCGGATTTGAATCTTTCTGGTGCTGGCGTCAGATCACTGGGGCGGTAAGCCGCTCTTCGCGCCCGAGAGCAGTGGCAGCCAGACACACATTCGTCGCTTGGAAGAAACTTTGTCTTGGTTCGCCTGGGAAGGAAATGTTGTAGCGCGACGAGCAAGACGACTGCGCCAGCGATAAGCCGCTTAGGACTGCATCGAAACATTGACAAGAAATGCTCGCGAGTCGTGTAAATATATCCATGCTGGATTCGATCCACCCGGACACCTTCGAGGGCGTGGAGAGCTAAGCTATAAAATAGGAAAAATGCGAGGATTAAATGTGACAAGTATTGTCTTACATCCTAGGACTCAGCATTCAAGACGCAAGACTAGGGACTTACTCAGGTATAACTCAAAAAAAAATTAATCCTTGAGACGGAAATATGATTTACTTCATAAGAGGATGACACATGAGACATCGAAGGCGAATTCTAAACATTAGTAGAAACATATGGAATTCTGCCACATTTATTATTATTATTTGTAATTATTCTTTATAATTATTTTTAATGTTTAAATTACAAAAAATAAATTGAATTGAATTTATCTGCTGCTCGCAAGCATAATAAATTGTTATTCAATCAAGTCTAAAAATTGGTTTCATTCAATTTTAATTTACTGACTTCAATTATATTTTTCTGCAAAATCAATATTCATTTGGGGTAGGTCTTCTGAACAAAACCATTTTTTATAAATACACAGCACATTAACTATCTGCTCAATTTAATTAAATATATTTTTATGTTTTTAATAATTATATATTTTAATTATGTAAATTAAAGTGTTTTTTTCTTTCCGACCGAAATGAACGATGTCGGACAATGCGTCCTGCGTGATGTTTTAATTGAGTTATATAGAAAATAAATTTTAATTAAATATGTAAATGGACGGGAGCGTAATTTTATTCATGGCCGGGGCGGGCGACAGTTAATTAAATAATAATCGAAAATTTTGAATGCGCGTATTTCTATCTACGGCTTGGCAGAACATCCAGGAAAGGTTGATGTTGGTTGATGTTTTCAGTGAACCATGATTTGATTTCTTATTGATGATATTTACTTTACATCTGCTTTAATCTATAAGTAATAAATATAGTTTTAGTTACACTATGTAATTTTGGTATTCTTATTATATTGTATCAATATCCACCAGATGCAGAGCGTGTTGTTCATCGGCGCCGATAATACGAAACAAATTAGGGTGCACAAATCTGCTTGCGTTATCCGAGAACAGGAATGCGACGCATATTGCAGTAATAATTAATTAACGAACGCTCCACGTGCAGCATTATATTTCGCATAATGTATGCACATCAGAGCGCACGTGTGGGAATTGGGAACTGCGTGGGTTGCGCAAATTCACCGAATCTGGCAAATCGCACCGAATGGATCGGCATGAATTTAAATCGGTTGCGAATTATACATTGCACTTACCCAATACCACGTGAATAGTTTGCCGCTTGCGGTTTTGCATTATAACATTACGATCTATATTTTAACACCAAAAATATTAATATGTTACTCCAGATGATCGAACAGGAAACCATACAGGTTGGTCTAATCAACGATCCTACCTTCCATAATTTAATTTAATTATACATAGGTTTAACACATAATTCATTATATTCTAATGGAACATCTAATCTGATAAATTATTTACACATAATTAGGGAAGCAATGTATGGATAATGGTGAGGATTCTCAGGACACAAACGCATATTCTATGCCTTGGTCTTCAGTCTAGCGCTTCTATTGCCTAGGGTGCATAGGAATAATCAATTATTGTTTGGCTTAGGTATTAACTCCTCCGCAATTACAATGCGCGGGCTCGTCGACTTGATCTCCTGCTCGTCCGCCGGCGGCCAGGGCCTGGTCGCGTACGCAATGCATCTAGGAGTCAAGCTCAAGCAGCTTCTGGCAGAAATGCACGGATTACCAGTTTGGCGAACCATTCCCGTTCTGCGCTGGTTTATCCTGCTTCCTCTTTGTAGGTATGTCTGGCGCTGTGAGCTGAGCCACCCATCGCTTATCTGGCTTGGGATTGTATAGAGTGTGAGTAAATGTGTGTTAGTGTTTGACTGCGCGAACATTTAAGCCGCATTGTTGTCCGCCGTCGTTGCGTAACAAACTCGAGGCGCATTGAAATGTGCAAACTATTACCGAAGCGGCTTGCTCGCTTTCCAGCTTAGCGACGATGCTCAATGTGGATAGTGGATATGGGACATGGGCTTGGACCTGCATCCGGTTTTCCCGCGGATTGGTATGCGAGTTGTGGACTCGGTGCTACGTCTGGAGTTGCAGCATGCAAATACAGATTTAGATGTATGAATGTGGTTCATTGTGTGTGATTGTGGGGGGGTGGGGGAGGCAAAGTCGAAGTACACATGTCGGAACAAGCCACTGTGACCATGCGAGCGTGCATTGGCCATTGTGCGACTATTGTGCGTTGTTGTTTGTTGCTGAATGCTATATTGCTCTAGCGGTTTCAGACCAAGTCCTGCTCGTGACTTGTCGTTGTCGCTCGTATGTCTTCTCTTTCCATGAGTGGGAAATAGCCAACAATAGAAATTTATAAGTTTATCCAAACCATATCATACCTTAAATTTACAAATTGGTATCAATATATATATAGACAGGGGTATGTTACTAAACTTGTATCAACCGGTTCGCTCTTATTCGGCGCGGGGGGGGGGGGTAACCGAATGTTGGTTTCGGCCGAGACCAGCCGAGACACTACCTGTAAGACGGTACAAATTGGAGTGGGGGTTGTAGAACAATTGGGTGTTAGAACCGGTTCGCACAGCTTTCTTTCATTTCAACAAACGGTTCGATAATTCCAGAAAAATTTATCAACCGGACCGAACCGGCAGTAACACACCCCTGTATATAGATAATAGGGGTGGACCATGGTAACCCAACTTGTGTTCAATATATAAGTAAATAAACAATCCCCTTTTGATATTTTTTATGATCTTAGAAAACTAATTCGATTACATCTTCAAGAACTTAAAACTTTAACTTTCTTATTTTAGCCACTATTTATCGCTATGTGGTGGGTAATCGGTAGATTCCGACTGACGCGGTGAAATGATTTTATAGAGTCGTTAAAAATCGAATAAAACTTTTCAATCAATTTTGTCACCAAGTTTTACGACTTGTGGGACTGGAGATTGCAAAAATACAAACCATAGGCTATATTTGATTTTACAAGAATGCTTTTCTTATAAGTTTAATATGTTTTGCTTGTGCTATTATAATAATTTAATTGGTAGGATATAAAAACAACAATTCAATTAATTTTGATTTGATTTTCAAACTTGTTAACCTTTAGGGTTACTCAATGTTTATTTTTTATGCTACTTTCAAAGTTTACTTGTTAAAGCTTTTCATACTTCATACTTTAATGCTTGTTTTTAGTATAATGACACTGATATAGCAAAAACTTGTAAACGCTTTGAAGCCAAACGAAATTCAGAGACTCACGATGGTTAAAGATGAGACTGACGAGATGCCGATGGTAAAAAAGTGTTGAGTATTTTGCTTTCCAAGCACGTTTAACGGTAATGTGAAAAACTCTGGCATGTACGAGCAAATTTCTGAACAGATTTCAGAGAATGGCTAATGCTAAACAGGTGTTAAAGGTACATAACCAAAATCTAGCATTAAAAAGCAAATGTTATTATTATTATTATTAACTTAGTTATTCGGCAAATAAATAAAATGTAGTAGAAATGCTTTGGAATTTTGAAAAATTTTGTGTTGAAACCAATTTTTCTTAATCAACAAACAAATTACAATGTCACATTTAACCATGGAATTAATCAAAGTCTGGAATGGATTTACGACAATCTACATTTACATTTACATCAAGTCACAATGTAATTGCCAGAATTTGTCTACCCGGATAGCGACCATTCTCAGAATTACGAAGACTTGCAACGTCTTTGGTCTTTAACTTTTTTTGTCATCTTCATCTAATACGTTCTTTCTACGTGCAATGAGGTTGTGATTCATCTATACAGTTCTTTCCCTAATTTCCACAGCAAGGTGAAACCCCACAGAAATTCTTTTCTGCTTTCATTAGAAGTGGACGTGCTTGATGACAAAATTTACAGATACGTCTAGCTTTACCCGACGCCCGAATGCAATTTAATATAAAGTAATGCGTAAAAACATGTCCTAGCAGAAGACGACCGGATGGCTGTTGTGTCGAGATGGGTTTACGGGATAAAAGTTAATTGATGTCGGTCGCAACGCGACGTTTGCAAAAAGTTGGCCTTAATTAATCTATGAATTATTGCGGTGAGATAATAAACCGTAAACGAGGGCTCGCAGATTTTTCCAACTAATCTTCCCACTGTGCTCAGCGGTGATGATGATATCATGCACTCTTTCCGGAAAAAAATGCAGAAACCCGGAAGAAAGATGATCATAATTTTAAGTGGATAGTTTTACCAAAAAAAGCTCATAAACTTTGCGTAAAAAAATGTACTAAAGATTGGGATCTATTTACCAAGTAAATTTACTTTTACTGAAGGATTTTCCAAGTTAATTCAAAAATTAAACATTGAAAACCTGATGATCCTGTAAACTCATTGAACTTGAGTTGATTTAATTAAGCACGGAAAAAGAAAGAGGGTGCTGATTCTATGTTAGGGCCACGATTATTATGAAAGTCAATATTCCAGGGTTAAACACTTAGCGTGTTTGATCACTTGTAATGCGCTAATTTGTAAATGTTATTTCGGAATCCATTTCGTTATTGAAAAACCGGCTATTGGGGATGGCCAATCGGCGCATGGCTTGTTGGATCAGTGCCAAGAATCTTTGCGCCCCGGCACGCCGCGCGTCGAGTGCAAATTAATTGCACGGAAGCGATGATGAATAATCTCATCGTTTTAGCATTATGGATAATTTTTTTGCGTTTTTGTTTTTCCGCACTCTTCGGAATAATAAAGGCGCGTCGGGGTATGATTCTGATTAATGTTGATTTTTGATTATCTCAACGTTATTGCAATTTGTGCAAATGTAAGCAAAAAACTGACTTTGACAGTTAAATTACACTTTTGTTACCACATGTTTGATAGACGACGTCTTGTTCTCGCATCACGTGATGATATACAATATTTTTAATTAAATCCATTTTTTGTTTTTCGCCTAATATTAAACCTCACACTATATTTTCAGTAAATATAAAATTTTAAAAAATAGTGTAGTTTTAAAATAGATTTGTACATCAATTTGGTTTTGTTGCAATCAACGGTCAATAGTCAACGTCCAAATATCGTAAAGATTTATCCCCATCGATGTACCCGAAATGTAGAAACGTTAAAATCGCTGTGGAAATACGGAAACGCCGAGCGCTTTTGGCAATGGCCCGTAAATAACGTGAGCTCGTATGAGCGCGCCTACGTTTCGAAATTGTGATTATCTATCATTGCCGGATTAATATCGGTACCGCACATCACGCCGATAACCGAAACTCGTTGGCGTGCGCGCTTGCGCTCACGAATCGACGCGTAAAACTATCGCCGCTATATCATTCGCGCAAAGTCATTAATGTTTCCCCTCGAAGCACCACCATCCAGCCCGCCAAAGAGGAGCATCGATGCCACCATCGCCAATGTCGGCGACGAACATTACATTAGTTTGAAACTACTTCACAGCGTGTTAACATGTTCTTTGATAATAGCTATCATAAAAAGTCAAGGCGTGTTACTTTAACACACATTACTGTTAAAAGAAAAACAACCAAAACCTACTAAAATAGAGCACATAAAGATATAATAATCTTTCCTGTTTTAATAATTTTATGTTTTAAGGAGTGAGTTGACCACTAATGTAAGAACATGTTTGATGAAATAGACCAAAAGCGTAATGGAAGAAGAAGTAATAGTAAATCGCCAGTCGACCGATACCGGAGAAGCTGTGACTGCGTTCGTCCTGATAAGACTCGTGTAAGTTATTTAACGAGAAAAGTTTCCTTGCCGCTGCTGTGGCGGTGGTGGTTGCTGCCGGAACCTAATTGCACCGCAAGCTCCCGAACTGTAAAAGGCAATTTATAGTTGTGCTGGCTAATTGATAAGAGAATTTATATTTTAGCCGTATGTCTCGAGAATTATTCCAATAAGGACAGACCGGGTGAATCAACAAACTTAAAAACAATTACTATATATTTGAATTTATTTGAATTATATTTGCTTCTGATCACTGAATGATTGAAAAACCGAAATTGAAAGACTCATATCTGACTTTCTACCCGAGCACAAATTTCTAACTCACCCTCCCCACTAGTGAAACATACATGAAACACGAGATTCCAAGAATGCGTGGTGCTAGGGTGTGAAAATCGTTGCAATATCGTCTAAGACGAGGGTTATTAGAGTAGGGCGCCGGCAGTGTCGCATGGGACGGCGTGTTCCCACACGGCTAGAATGATAAGGATAATTAGGTTTATGTCTAGTACATCGGGGAGCAAATTCTCGTCGTTGTGTCGCCAATGTCTTCGGTTTCGTCCGCACGACACGAAAGACGAAATTAACAATTTCACGGTGTATTAATGTATAATCTGTGGACTTTGGTCCTTTAACGTGTTAATGATATACTGGGTATAGAAAAAGATCAAATTAAATTTCATTTTCTGGGTTTTAATGATAAAATATGAGTTTTACATTTAGTAATCTTGCATCTGTGAATATCTTTGTGCGTAATATTTTAGCATTGTGAATTTGGGATGGAATGATTTTCCCGCGAAGATGGCTCATTGTATTCTACATTATTATCAAGCGTGTACGGTCGACTAGGCGGGCACAATGCGAGATAATTTAGCGTGCGATGTTAAAGCACTTATTAATATTAGAATACCGCTTCCGTCCGGGCTGCTTGGCTGCGGATCGACCGTTTTCGTATGCAAGGAGCTGGTGGCGGCGCCAGCGCCGTCGTCGTGCCGTAGCCACTCAGCTATCACTTCCTGGCGACAATTCAATACTCTTCAAGTTGGGCTGCGCGCGACACATCATCACTAGACGACAACGTCACCGCGAAGCAAATCTTAAGTGCAAATTAACTTTGAATGAGTATTACTCTATCATTCGGCTGCATAATAACTTACAAGTTGTAATTTATTAAATTTTCAATTCCAAAATTTTCCGGATATAGCGCAATTATACTATTTGTGATATTAGCTTCAAATTAATTTGATCTTGCTAGGGTTGTAACAGTTCGGTGAGGCGATAAAAATTGCAATTCTTTACAGCCCACGACGCAATATATATCTTCCTTTCACTCCATACCTACCCAAACGCAAAAAAGCGCAATCCTGCAAAGTTGCAAGCTGTAAATTTAACTTAACCCCTTTTTCCTCGAGGGCAGCAGGAACGGCTCTCCGCATTTCTCTCAACGCCGCGGCAAGAAGGCTGCCGTCCGTTACATTCCGCCCCCGAGCGCCGGCAATGCGATAGAGATGGTGGTGAAACGCCGAGTAATGAGCATGAATACGTCACGTCAAACGCTCGACCGTCGGGCGTAAATATCATCGTCTGAGACCCTCGCGGGGCGGAAAATCGAGAATAAGAACAAGTTCCGCCCCAATCCACACACAACTATATTTGAAGGACCAAGTTTAGTCTCCACAAGGAAACGTTAAGGCATACCCTTAAGCCATGTCTGCACATTTATACGCGTTGAAGTGCAACCAGTCTGGTAAAGAAGATGAAAGTTCTTCTTGGAGGCAATAGACAAGGTTGGGATATGAATGGAGGTAGAGGTAGGAATAAAATCCGATGTTGCAAGCTGGTGTGCGTCTTCATGTATCGCGTGGTCCGAGCGGGCAGGAAATATATTACAAGGAGATTGCCGAAGTAAATTACACATCTCGCGAGAGAGTCTATTCCTTCTGCCGCCTATCTTGTCACGTTCCGGAATTAGAGGTCGAGTTGATTGGTCAATCACCGCCAACACCTCGCCCTGGGCACCGAGTCGACACTTTCAGCCACGTGCAGGTTATATCGCTGCTGGCAAGACGATCTCTTCCGCTTTACACGCACACACATTCTATATGTGGCTTGAATCTCTCGCCCTTTTACAAGGCGATCAATCGCGGTTCTTAGAATATCCGGCTTGCTTCCGATTCCGGTTTATTCCACAGACATGCGGTGGTAAACACGAATATTAAGGTTTAGTGTTGTAATCATTTAATTTATATTAATAAATATTTAAAAAAGCAAAATTTCAAAGTCATTCCAGATTAAATATTATATAAGATATTAATTTTTTTAGATATTTTTGAAATAGATTTTGATGCGTGTTATATTGAATTGGTCCTGGGAGATACTCCCGGAATGGATCGCGAATGCATTGCGGATAACGGCAATTGAGTTGGGACGACCATACTGAAAACATCGAAAGAAGGTGGTAGCTCACCCTGGTGCGCCTCATCTTCGTCAACGTGAAGCACATTCTCAATCTATTTTATTTCCAACCACTTGCAGCGCTGGGCGCACACAATACCGGAAATACGGTTAGGATAAAAAACCACGGTGTGGTCTAGCTCTCAGATGCGAATGCATTTTCCATCTTCTTTTGATTTGATTTGGAAACAATCAAGCATTTGTGATTGTTTTGTCTTTTTTTTTTAAAACCACATTTGAACAAAGGGATTTACAATGTATGTAGAAAATTAAAATCTTATACTAAAGTTATCGACATTTTTGATGTACACAGTATTATATGTGTTTCAACTTACATATTCATCAATACTGAACAAAGCAATTATTACAACTAATAACCAATCGGGGTACACGGCATATAAGTACTTGAAAATGCAATTCCCAATCAAGTGTTTCTATTCTCAGTGCGATACTGCCGGTTTCCCTCCAGTCATTTTCGCTTGGATTCAATTAAAAACTGTGCGCCATTACTCGACCGTTCGATCCGATAAATCACTCAAAGAGACTTAAACATTGCAATGTTCAAACATACTCATGTAACATACACCTAGTGTTACAATCAACAACTAGTATTTTTGCTTCATTATAAAAAAACGTATTGTATTTAAATTTTCATTTATCATTATGTTTTATTCTTTTATTTACGCTTTTGTTTGACAAGTTTGTCTTCAACTAAAGAATAAAACCAAAACTACAATAGAAAAATAAAATAGTTCGCCAGAAACTTCTATGGAAATGTATTTCAACAAATCGTTTTTGCGTCAACGAACAAATTTAATTAGTGTCGTGCTAGCATGTTTGCTTGCGTCTTTATTCTCTGGATTTCCCGCGAAATGGGAGACAAAACAAACCAGACCCTTCTAGTCGGACTACGAACGCGGAATTTTCTAGTCTCTGCAATATGCGCGACACCGAACTGACTAATTAGACGGGCCAAACAAGCCCTTTTATATTTATAAATATTTAATTAAAGGGTTTAATCGAGAATAAAACACGGGCGTTAATTAAATCGCGCGACGCAAACACATAGCACGCCTAACACATCACGCTGTTGTACCTATGTATACCGCCACTGCAACGCGACACAAAGGAATTTTGCAGAAAAACAAACCCTGCTAGAGTTGGGATTTCAAATAAATTAATTAGTAAATTTTTTAACTTTTTTTTAAACTACACATTATATTTATTCGTTTAAAATTAATTCTTATTTTGTAGATAAACTCGTTTCTACGGAAAATAAATGTGGAATGTATACATAATTTAATAAATTATGTTATAAAAATTGTAATTTGAATATTTTTCAATGTTAACTTAATAAATTTAAATGTCAATTGAAAAATAATATTTTACAATTTGGTATGCTAAATTTAAATAAATGAGTGAAAAGTTAGAATTGCTTCATTGTGTTCCACCGCAGTTGGAATATCTTCCAATTGCAAACAATTCAAGAGCGATTTGATATTTATTTAAGACCGTCGGTATCGCTGCCGATGCGCCTCCGCCGACGATCCGTTGTCGGGAGGCGAACGTTTGGCGTTTCGCATGATTATTCGCAAAGTTTTAATCCGAGCCGTCGGGCTCCGGCCGAGCCATCAAGTGGAATCTCACTGGCAAAGCGTCGTTTGTCGTCCCTCTGGCGCTGCACAAAGCATCCCGATGCAAAGCAATAGCAAAGTTTTTCCTTCGGCGCGATTTGTTAAATCCGCCATCCCGCCGGTTCGTTTGTCGTGCTTCGAAAACCGTCAAACTAACTCGAGTTTGAATTGTGTCGAGTCGCAGTGCGAAAGATGAAAGCCCGCTAGTATACGCTGGTCGGCCGCGATAAAAGTACTTATCCGTTATCCGTTTAAAGGGGCTGCTAAAGACGTCCGCAAATCGGTTTCGAGATAAAACACGAACCGCCTCGCACATACATGCACACATAGCAACGTTGCCTGCATCGTGTGGCTGGACATTGCGTGGACAAAGTTGGACTTGATGTGTTTTGGTCTATTTTGTCGTCTTCGGGACTTTAAGACTTGTAGTCGTATGGCTGAGCGCGATATGAAAGGCGACAAGAGCCGGGAAAATATCTTGACAACTGCAACCGGCGAACGTTTAACGATGGGTTGTAAACGAACGGACGAAAATGAAACGAGAAACGACGAATGTGTGTCCTCGGCACGGGGGCGCGTTTGGGGGTTATATATTGGCGCGTTTGGCAGCGTTCGGACCGAATTAGATCGGCGGGCGATTCGGTAACTTTCTCGATTACGCCCGGAGAAAACTTGTTAACAACAACTGATAACGTCGGCGAACATATTGTTTGGATGCGCGCCCATCTCATATCTGCTAGACCGACCCCAGAGATGGTTTACTCCGCTTGCTTGCAGACGTAAAGCCGCGCCAAAGCTTACGTTTACACCGCGAGGCGACGTACTCACACACGCAGAGCAAAACGGTGCTGCGCGCGAAATGGAAGTCTGATTTCATTTCAGATCTGGCCGTCTCTGGTCGGCGCAGCGGGAAGAGTTTTAATGTTGATTTGAATCTATTTGATGAGTTTTATTTATCAGATCTTTAAATGCGCCACGAAAGAAGCGATGCGTATTTGCGGGAAGACAACGAGACGCGAATAGATTCATGCGGATGCTGTGGAGGCGCCGGGCATTGAAAAAGGGTGGTGTGGTGGAGTCATCTGTTTGGCTTGGCATTTAATGCGACATATACGAACGAACGAGCGCACGAACGAATTCCAATTCCATATAGTTGCGCCATTCGTTTAGCGGGCGGCGGCGGCAACGACGGCAGGAAAACGAATTTTTGGCCGCGCAGTTTGTTACAGAGGGTGGGCACACGCGGAATTTACCAAGAGGAATGGATAGCCGCGGAGATAATATCAAATAGGTTTTCGTGTTTTTAAATGTTTGTCTATGCATTCGAACCGTTTCATTTCACAAATTGTACTATAACTCAATAATTGTCAATCTGAAAAACAAGAAAACATATTTTGCTTTTATGCTTTTATTTTATTTTATGTGTAAAACTAGCAAAAACTAAATAAAATAAAAGTCATTTTAAGGCTACAAAAATTTAATTAAAAGGAAATGTAATATGTAAAAAGAAGAATGTTGATGCAACATTTTTGTGGTATTAAAGGAACTGTGTGTGTAATATTCACTAATGTTATTTAAAATTTTATTTTTAAAAGTTAAAAAAATTAAGATGAAGAGATAGAGAAACGGCGAGATGGAGAAAAGGAGAGAAGTATAGATGGAGAGATGGAGAGATGGAGAGATGGAGAGATGGAGAGATGGAGAGATGGAGAGATGGAGAGATGGAGAGATGGAGAGATGGAGAGATGGCGAGATGGAGAGATGGAGCGATGGAGAGATGGAGA
>JARJDS010028141.1:0-45270 GCA_030264155.1 Atheta pasadenae | reverse complement strand
TACACTTTGTAACTTAAGTTCCTTTGTACTGTATACTATTTCATGTACACATATGCATTTAACATTTATTTCTGAATTTTATTTCAGAAATTTTTTACTTCTAAAAATGTCTCCGGCCCCGCTGGGTATCGAACCCGTGTCGGCTGGGTGAGAGACGACGTCCTTATACATTAAGCCATTCAGCTTCGTACTGAAATAGGTGAAATTAAGGTACTTAAACACTATACACAGGCAATAATGCTGTGGCGATATATGCTTGTGCATGAGTGATGTATTAAATAAGTTGACATTAATTATTAAAAATCTGAAAACAATAAATGACAGAGGCAAATAAAACAAACATTACATGTAATGTAGGTAAATTATTTTTATTAACAATTCTATATACATACCAATACATACATCAGATACAACACAAAACATCATGAAATAGTTAAGCGTTTGATTGGTTGCATACGATAAAAGTGTTTAGCATTTTGTTAATTTCAAGTCAACAAATTTACCAATTTTGAAGACGAAAACAATACCTTTTAGGCATGTTATGTGGGTAAAATTTAGTCATACGTCAAAGAGCAACTCTTTAACTATAAGAGAAAAACTAGAACAAGAAATTTGGATAAAAAGAAAAGGAGATATAAGCGATTTACCATGACTTTGCAATAGTTGCTACAAAAAATAAAGTTTCATTGCAATAACGTTTATTTTGTCTTTGCATTTGCTGCAAGTATTATGTACAAGTTCAATATATTGGATAAACAGTGTATCATTATGAATCTACTCAAGAGAAACACAATGTCCTGAATCTGAATACTTTTACCATTCTATAGTAATTATTAATGTCGGTTCTGGTGGTCAATAAAAACCAACAGATTCTGATCAAAACTAAAGTACACCAAAGTACATCAAAAACATCAATACATTTCAAATCAATTTTGGCTGCGCACAAACAACGTAAATATTATTGTGATTCTTAAATACAGCCATAATACAATTATTTAATTTATTCATATAATTATAGCCATGAATTAGAGCAATTCTGATCAAAACCTGCTGATTGTTATGTTTATTTACGGGTTTTCTGGCACTATTTGTAGGATTGTATAATACTACTATAAGTAGGAGGTTCATAGTGACTACATTACAATATTGAACTATTTGAATTCATAAATAGAATAGAATCTAAGGTCTATAATAAATAATATCAATAAGACTAAATACAGAATACGGAAATAAGTACTAATCAAGACCAATCGAAAGTGGCACAAGTGCGGGCAATGCAATTTATTTAATTTTGTTAAAACGTTGCCAATTACTTTAGTTATCATAGATAAATCCTATTTGAAAAATTTTGCCCCTAATCTCTAGATTAACTCTTTTTCTGGTAAATGAAAGAAACTAGTTTGAGTTTGTACTGTTTGAATCCAATAAGTGGTTAGACCCATTTGAAATAGAAATAAATATAAATAAATCACAGATAAATAAATAGAAGTATCACAATTACAAGAATAATTGATAAAGTAAATATAGCCATCCATTGCCTTCGATCTAAAATTACAACAATTACCACAAGTTAGTAATTACATTCTAAATAAACAATACATATTTAAATAGAAAAAACTTTATGTCAACCATACAACAGAACGCTCAAAACTTTATACTTCATCATTAATGACACAAAGTTTTTTACTGTCACCAAAATAAAAACTGAATTTTGAGGTTAGAAATCTTACTTACCATTTGACATGTGAAGAACTTTGGCCACCTTTTTCATAGTTGCATCTAATTTTCCTTCAGTAGTTTCCATTTCTGTTCCAAACTCATCAAGCATTCTTTAAATATATAAAATACAATGAGTTATAATTATTAAAATAATAAATTTCAAATAAAAATTTACCCAGCT
The DNA here is from genome assembly GCA_030264155.1 of Atheta pasadenae. Classification (NCBI taxonomy): domain Eukaryota; kingdom Metazoa; phylum Arthropoda; class Insecta; order Coleoptera; family Staphylinidae; genus Atheta; species Atheta pasadenae. The sequence continues at coordinate 43,370 of JARJDS010028141.1, read as the reverse complement.
TGTTCATCAATTTCTACTGAAATGTGACGTGAGACTGTTTTTAAAGATCCCAAAGTGTCACTAATTGCTTCTAATTGTTCTTCTTGATTCCGTGTCATGTATTGTTGCTGAGCTAATGTGTCATGTAGAAATCTCTGTGGGCTGTCTAATTCATTTTCAAGTTTGGAATATTTAGTTGTTCCATGACTACTGGTGTTTAATACTCTTACAGGGCTTGGTTCTAGCAAAGGCTGAAATTTATGAACAATTAGTATGATTTGCTCGATTTTTAATTGAAATTAAAATTACCTGACTAGCAGTTCTGTCTCGGTCTCTGTTTCGATTCATGTTGATTTTATCTTTCATAGACTTCACTTCTTCTCTAGTAGAATCAATAAAATATTTCCTAGTAGTTAACTCTTTGTTGTCTAACTTAAATTTTGATGGATTTTTTTCGACAATATCAATAGTGTCTTCCAAATCTTCTAAATCCCATTCTATGCTTCTAAGTGAATTCTTCAACTCAGTATTGGTCCACTCTACTTCATCCTTAGTGATGCAAATACTTTCTTCTTGCAATTCAATCCATCGTAGATACAACCCTCTTGTTTTATTCAAAGCTTTAAAAACCTCACTGAAATACAATTTAATCAAACCACAATATCCAATCTGAACAATAACCAAACCAAACCAAAAGCATTATGGGTGTTATCCAATCAACTAATGTATCCAATCATGCATTATCACTGTGGAATAATTCACATAACCACAAAACTAATAACAAGCGATATCAACAAAGACGTTCACGAAAATAAAGCACAACCAGCTGGACTGTAACACACTAAAAACTCGAAAGAATAACTTTATGAAAACTGTGATTAACAAAATAAAACACACACTACCGAACTGATTATGCTTACTCTTTAACAACGAAAAATGGATCTTCCAACGTCATATCAAAATCAAAGGCGCACTGCGTTGCCCCCTTACATCTAGAAAGCGTAGAAGGAGAAGAACCCGGTCGCTATAGTTTGCTACATATGTCGCGCTGGCCTTCACGCTCCCGACAGCACACACACACCAATTAACTAACAGAAGGTCCTTATAATTAACTAAACATTATCAACGAGTTTGGGAATTGTTGGAAAATATTGACATACCTGCACACTGCCTAAACGCGGATAATATGGAACTGTGGCTGTGAATGTGGCTCAGCGCGCGCCGAGACAGTTTCCCAAAGAGATGAATCACCCACACACACACTGAGTCGATGCATTAAACCTAAGGGACAAAGAAATTCCTGTATATTTATAAATCAAGTGTTAATGACTGATCTTCCTTAAATATTATGATATTTTGCACAGAACTTTCAAACAAACGACTCTCAATTGTATATTATTATAGATTTAACACAATAATAAAAGAATTAAAAACTTAGTACACCCGGTTTTATATAATTCTAGGGATATGTAGTATTATTTGAAGTCAGGGTTGGTATCTCAGGATTTGGTGAAAACTCTAAGGGTTGGTATGTTGTTTTGGTTGCCTATAGTCACATTACATACTAAATTTAAATCATACACCATACCAAGCATACCAAGCGTTTATGTTGAGTGTAAACATTAAACTTTTTAATGTTAATTTAGTGTAAACAGGGCCGGATAAAGCTTTGTACCGCCCTGGGGCACTGAAGAAAATGCCGCCCTATTTTATTATATCTAATTTGTTAAGAATTTTAAGTTTTGCGTGCGATATACATCTTCAATTAACAACTATGAATGATGTCTGCTTCGAATAAAGCTACATTAGTTAATTATATATTGTATAGAAAATGTTTACTCACTTTCTAAATTTTGCCGCCCTGGGCACTAGCGCCGACTGCCCCTAGTGTTAATCCACCACTTGCTGCACTACTACTAACACACACCGACTAGTATACGTGTCCACGGAGAACTGCGCGTGTAGCAGTGATGCATACGCGCAGCGTAGGGTCGCACCGCAGGCGACTGCAAACACACTAAATACGATGTGGTGCAAATCTTTACAAAGCGCAAACGATTGCCCCACTACTACTAACACGCATCGACTAGTGTACGTGTTTATGCAGAACTGCGCGTGTAGCAGTGAAGCATACGCGCAGCGTAAGGTCGCAACATAGGCAACCGCATACACGCTAAATACGATGCTAAATGGCTTTTTTTTAAGGATTTTGAGGATTTCAGGGCAAATTAAAGCAAAATAACAACAATTACCAATAACAACCGTTTAAATTATGCAGTTTATTAATAAATTTATTGTTAATCAAACGTAAAAGTCTCGGCAAACCACGATTTTCTGTAATAAAACTCAAAATACGTTATAAAAGGATAAGATGATAAGGTAATATGAACTATATTTATTATAATCACGTAATAAACATATTCAATATAATTTTATGTATAATATATTTATTCTGTCAGTTCAAATACCCAGTTCTTTCCACGTTTTGTTCACATCTTGCATCGTTTACCAGCCAGATCCATTTGAGTATAGCATTTATAGCATTTCTGTTTTTTACAATTCCATTATTCGGTTGTCAATAATATCAATTATTCACATAAGAGTTATCGATACAAGCAACCCATAGTAATATGCGCTGATTGTTAAAATGCTACAGTCTCAACATCCATCATAATTAGACTTAATAATAGATTTTATAAAATAGCCCAGACGCTTTTACATTTTAGTTTTCACCTCTTAACTCTTTTCGTTCCTCCAAACATTCAGCTTAATCACACCCATGATTTTACATTTGTTAGCCAATCATTGTGTGCCCATTACGCAGTTGCAGTTGCAGTTTGGGTTGCATATTTAGAAATTAATAGCATCATTAGTGAGTGGTTTTAACCTCACATTTGCTTGTGAATTTCGAGACAGTTGCATGCACTCAACACAATTACAATTAATTGTATATTGGAGAGTAATTTAAGGGGCGACACAGTGAAAATGATTATTAGATTAATATCACGACACTTATAAGCTGCATATGTATAGTTATGATAAACAATTGAAGTCAAATGCAATACAACCAAAACCGCATTGAACATAACCTCAAAACACGTTTAGATCTTCAAAATGTTAAATAAGTTTTCTATTACAGTTCAATACTACTCGATAACTAGACATTTTGTGTTATTACAATTCTTTGTTAAGTGTTATACTCTTAATGCGGTTTTTGTGAATCATTAACAAAGTTTAAGAATAAGGTTAAGTTAGGTTAACATTTATCGATGCCATTAATTATTAATAATATAAACAACTACGACTAGAAATCATTAAACATGCGTGTAATCAACTGACAGAGAGAATTCCACTGAGTGTGTTTGCTGCTTTGAAAAGTTTTGACAATTGAAGAAATGTTTAAAATATGATCTTCATTTACACATTTATTTACATTATGTATGATAATACTGTGTACGAAACATGTTATCGAAGCGTCCTATACACTAAATAATGTTATATTTTATGCCCTTATCGTTCTTTATCGTCTCGTTCGTTTAAAATCTTGTGTTTGGTTTGTAACCTAACTAAATCCCAATTTAATTGTAAAATTGTTTAGCTGTTTATCATTTCGATTTACCACAATTGCTGCCAATATTATTTATTATATATGTACACTTAGAAGTAGCATTATTACGGTTTTATATAGATATCCATGCTTGTGTAGATATAGAGTGTACGCTGTCTCTCATTTTAGGTTAAGACTTTTAGAGGTTAAGGGTTTCAGTGTTCTGTTATATTAATTTGTTTTATTCTTGGTAACGGTAAGATATATTTCATTTACGTGGCTTACGTATATGTTGCATCAAGTTACACATCGAGGGGAATCATGTTACATTATGTATAATTATATAAATATTAATTTATATGTTATGTATCGTTTGTGTTTTGTTTCGAAGAGGTTTCGAAGGACGCCTCGGGCTTTACGAAAACAATGCCGCTTTCATCTGTTTGGGATTGAGCCGTTTTTGCTGGTTCGCAACCAAAGTTTTGACACATGCGGAGGCGGCGCACGTTCTCGAATCAAGTCGTGCGGCATCGCCAACGATTCGTGCGTGTTATAACAAATGAATATTTTGAATGATACTTTCTTGCTTTGTATTCTCATGCAAATTATGTAACATCAGTTTAGTTTAGAAGAACAGTTTTAGAAGAACTAAAAACTTTAGTACTTTAAGTACGTACTTAACCTTAAATTATAATCTTAAAAGTTAACCTAAAAATAACGATTGTTTTCGTAAAACCCTAGACGGAAACGGTTAATTTTTTATCTTTGTTTGTTATTTTTGGACCCTTGTACGGAAAGAATTGGACAATATGTTTAAAATTCGTAGCTACAGTTTGTTAAAACACCAATATGCTTAATATGCAACTTTACACGCACCATTTCATCAGCTTAACCTCAACTTTACACCACATAAGCGTAATCTATTCCCGCGCCATCTACAATGAACATTTTGTAGTAACATACAAGCCGCCATTTGCTTTCGTGGTGTTTTAACAAAATGCAAATCGTATGAAACGCAAACATATCTTCCAGTATGTTTAAGTTTTGCTTTCTTCTTCTTCTTCTTACACGATAAATCTTTATAATTATTTTCTATATGTATAGAATTAATAAACATTAAACACTCACATTGCTTAAGGTTTACTTTTATAGTTATGGCACTAAGTTAGTTATATTTTTTGTTAGTTTTTCTTTGCTGTTTCTTATACTTCCATTGTTCATTCTCGTACGCCTTGACGCGCAAGACCACAAACTGCTGAAGCACATTTATATCATTTCGCTTCTGGGAATGGCCGCAACGCAAACATAATTAATGTTCTTAATGTTAAATTTTCTACAAGTTTTTTGTTTTTATTTTTTTGTAGTTTTGCTTAGTGTAACGATGCTAGGCGAATGATTAATCATTCGTTTAGAGATGAACGAACGAAGAACGCAAGGAACTTACAAAACAATTGTTGCCGCATATCAAACCGAATAAAAAATTATTTACAAAGCTACATTTAGAAGTTTTCACTCGTATTGTTTTCATTCTTGTGTTTATCAATTACGAGTTATAATATTTTGTGTATCGTAATGTATGTAATATTTTAATTATTTTGAAAACTTGTGCATACTTAATTAATTCATAATTTCGTAAAGCAATTTGGGTTTTAAATCTCTCTGACGAATTAAAATCTAATTCTCACATTTATGTTAAAATTTAAAATTTCTTAAAATTCTTTGTCTGATTTGATTTGTAACGACAATGTTAGTACTACATACAGTAAGTATAAGTTTAGATAGCTCTTATTCTAATTATACATTTGACAGTTGACGTTTATAGTTTGGTTTGGTGTAATTCCCAATTAGTGATTTAAAAACTCTTGAAACTATAAAGGGTTACGGACTAATTTACCGACTAAAATTCTACGAAGAAGTTTGCAAAATTTTCAAAATTGCCACATATGTGTTTACGATTTACAAAAAATATCATTTTATCATTTAGATGTAGTTTTTATAGCAAGAAATCCAAGCTGTTGTTGGTTTTACGCAATTTAAGTAAAGAGAAGCGCTGCTATGAAGATTGAAGCTAAAACATCCAGGCGGCCATTTTGAATTGACCCCAAGTTCGACGATGACTGTATTCGTACGTGTAAATCTCTTATTTCGTTCTCTGAAAACAACATTTGGGTATTGTTAGTAAGATCATTAGGTTAGAATATTACAAAGCAGGTTAGGTTAAGAGGTTAGGTAACTAGAAACATAACCTTCAAACACTTGATTGTAATGTATTGAATATCAATTATTAACTCATATTTAATGTTCTGGTGCAATAATAAACAATCTAAATAATCAAAAAATATATGATTAGTAATATAAAATAAATGAAATAGCAATATTTAATAAATAAACTAATGCTTAAATCGTTGGTTTGGTCGAACGACAACATACAAAATTCAAAATTATGTAAAGCCGTGTAAAATTCATCCGGATTTACAATGTGCCGTGGAGTGGTGCGATAGTGGCGCCCTCACCCACACAAAACACGTTAAACTCAAACTCGGCTGTCAGTTTACGTTTTATTGCAACAAAACCCGAAGCAGAATAAATAAATCACAAAAATACAACGCCAAATAATATGCGTCCAGTGCGCCGAGCTCTGTTGGATGCCGAAGGGTTGAAACCGAACAAAACTTTCCCTCGACTTGCAAGCGAGCGTGCCGAGTGAAAATATTCAAGCATGCGATATAAATGTGTAATAATTTCGAATCCGCATGAGAGTATTACTAAGAGTCATCGTGCAACATTTAAAACGAATAACTTGAACAACTTACCGTTGTAAACATGTTGCGGGGTTTGCGGTCGTTCGGGGTAGCTCATATCTACAAAACGAAATGAAAAATGACGTTAAGGCGTCGAGATTGCTTTTTCGTGTTGCGATATTAGCGCAATGTGTAATAACAATGAATTTACTGATTTGCTTCATACGCTGCTGGGTCATAGATGGCGTTATTATTACAAACCGCGGTGAAAATGTAAAAGTTTGTGCGGTTGCCTATATATTTCAATATGCGAATGTAAGGTCGATAATTTGCAACATTCGCAACTTGTTAAATAGTTGCGGGCGTATTACGCGTTTCCAACCGATGTACCGACACCATTTTCTCGGCTATATAGTTGAGACTAACTAAAATATAGTTTGTGTCCCAGTAATATTGTTAGAAAGTTTCCCGGAGTGGCTTTGCGGCTATACGAATTTATCTTTCGATAGTTCTAACTGAAATACGAACTGAAGTTGAATGTTATGTATCAAGATCAGTTTTAAGATAACATAACAACAAGAACAAACTAAACTAATCTAATTTCACAATTATATTAATAAATTTATCAAAATTTAATTAAAAATGTACTAAATTTAATTGTATGGTAACTAACGCCTTCTACAAACAAATTTCTGAATTATTTACAGTCTACCCATGCGCAGTTCATACGTAAAACAATTTTTGTGTGATAATTTATCAGATTATATCAACAATAACTATAACTAATCCAACATAGGGATATTGTGAGGTTTCCGGAGATGACTAGACCCCGGAATATCCGGGTTAAAGTTTCCACCAGGATGTCGGACGATAATCGCCGCTCGAAATACTTTCGTGTCATTTTCACGTAGCGTTTTAACGTAATTTAATAAAGTTTTGATTATCTAAATGTACGTTTTAATAAGTTTGGCAACTGCTAGGTGCACGTGGTACAACTGTCCCGGGAGATAGAGCGAGAGTTTTAATGTTTAATGTGGATGGCAGGTACATTACCGGGTGTAACTTTATCGCAAGTGATGGCCAACGTGTGCGAATTCTAACTAAACTTTTTCTATTGTGTCTCACCGCCGTTGCCACCAATGAGAGATTAAATGATTTTTTTTACTAAATGGGGTGTTTTACGAACTGAAATTCTTTTAGGGTGAAAAATGGTTTTTAACTCACCGTTGTCAGTCGTCTGAAACGAGAAAGGATCTGAAGGCGAACTCCATCCGAATTTGTTGCGCGACTCAACTTTAGCCTCATAGTTTTGTCCAGGATCCAAGCCTTTGATCAGGTAACTCATCGACTGTACACCGGAATTGTAAACGGGCGCTTTGCCGTTGGCTGGTAGGATTACATCCCTCCATTCATGTCGACGGTCGAAGAAAGTACGCCCGAAACCACCACCCATATAACCAGTATGTGTTCGGTTCTCCTGAAAATGACCACCATTTAAAATATTTATTGTAAAATTGTTAAAATTGATGAAAAAAATATATTTACCCTTATTGGATAAAGTTTTTTAGTGCTCTGGTGGTGTAAGGGTTGTGGATGTCCATCTTCAGATGTGAGTGGCGTGTCCGGCAGGCGACGAAATAGCAATTTGTATTCGACGATAGGACTAAGGGACTCTACTGCCCAGCTTATGTTGTAGCTATCCCGCCATTGACCTCTGGATGCTGAGCTGAACTTAGCAGTGTTTGGTAACCCTGGATAACAAAAAACCAACAACGATTTAGTGAAACTAAAATCAAAATGCAGAAAAAATAATCAGCATAAGTAGATAGAGTGTGGGGGGCAGCAAACGGAAGAAGTTTGTAAATCCTTGGGTTTGTGACAAGCGCGTGGGCCAATAAACTACGCAAACATTTCAATTATTTTAATGATGGCGCGCGTCCGTGCATCGAATTCGATAGTTCCAAGAGTGTTGTTGAAGTTGCCTACGTCAGCAAAGGGTGGTATTGCTATGCGCATAAAGCGGTGTGTCACTATCCCAATCCCTGCGTCTCTCCAAAACGCACCGACGCGATGGGATTATGCAAATCGACTTTGGAGGACTGTTTTCGGCAATTTTATGCGTTACGATTGGGAAGTGGGTCGTAATTCAATTCAGAATTTCATTAAATAGTTGTTCCAGCTATTTATTTACTGTTTTTACCACATTTTCATTTGATTTAACCTCAAATTTAAGGTTATAACCTCAAAATTTAAGTCATAACCTTAAAATCCTGGTTGTTCCATTTAAAATTTTGATGTTTTAATAATATTAAAGAAATCATTGCAATGTTACCTGATAACTGAACACTTTTGCGTGTTTTGCCCAATTGGTTATCAGCGACGCACGTGTAGTTGCCAAAGTCAGAGTGTTGGACCTTGCGGATGACGAGGGTGTGCCGCGATCCACGCGATTCCATTATCCTGCGCTCAGTCGTGTCCAGTTGCATCGTGTCGCGGTACCATAAAACCTGAAATTGGACGAGCAACAACATGAAATACAAACATCGCATCATTGGAATATGTATTGTATACAAATGCGCGCCTTACAAAGCTGCAACCAAGTATACACGATGCTTGATCCACAAGAGGTAGATTTACATAGCATAATGAAGTAGGGATTTTTATCCCTAGCATTCCTCCGAGAAAAGAAAAACTCGGCTACTCGTTTCGTACATTCGATATTGACGTCTCTCCAAGGTAAAATTCTTTGTGGCATAGTTTTTTGTCCGGAATTTATGCCATGGCCGATATGAATAGATTGGTCGGTTTTAAGCGATATTGATGTACATTGTACGCAGGTTAAGGAGAATGCGCATTGTGCTCCCGAACGCCTCGAGCCACCCAACTACTCAATACTTTCATATTTATGGAAGTAGTAAGTTTTGCGATGGCTGCGGCGATGGTGGTCGCGAAATTTCCAACGAGAGTGAGAGGAAGAACCCAAACGCGGTTGGTTCGCAGCAAGCGGCGCATCCGGCTGCGGTTTAAAACTAATTTTCCGGGAAACCGAAGTAGGAAAGTTTGAGAATCCATTAGATATATATTTCGGAAAACGATGCCGATGCCGGGTGGCGTTGCAGCGGGGAAGAGCGAGGATTCTAGAGCTAAATCAGTATCGGAGGAAGCGTTGCGTTGCGTACCACTTTACCTACATCACAAACTTTTAACTAACTTAAACTGATAGATCTCAATGTTCGTCTCATCTTCTTTTGACTGACTCCCTCCCATCAGCGACACATTGTATATATTTTCGTAATTGACAATTTAAAAATGATCAATCTAACCTCAATTTCCAACATTATAACCAAACATTTTGTCTATTCCCGTCATTTTTTAACGTTTATTAGTATCATTTAACAGTAAAAGTAGTTTTTTTTGTAAGATTTAATTATGTAGTGATGAAAACTGTAAGTTTTAAGCATTAAACCTTTAAAGCGACCATATCGAAAAGCGATATAAAATCATAATGTTATTGCGCTTTCATGCGCTGGGTGCACAGAACGTTCCAACTATCTTTTGGTGTAGAAATGTACGCAAAATAAGTAAATAGCCAGCGCCGTAGGGTCGAAATGGTCTTATGGCATTGAGACGACGACGGCGGGCAGCCGATAAAAACGATAAGAGCGCCATTTTATTATAACGTCCTCGCTCGATAAATATACACTATTTCTATGAACACCCAAAGCTCAATACTTGTTTGAACCCACAAAAACCACAAGACCATAAGATTTTCTTACATCTAAATCCCAAAAAAAAACCAAATTGAATTATAACTCACAATCGTAATACAACGTTGCCGTTTTACGCTTGAATTGTACACATCCTCGCAACCCAACATACACCAACAAGCAGCAACCAGCTTTTCTTGTTCGCCCATTTGTATTCAATGCCTTCGCGCGCCACAACCACAAGCGAAATTGACGAAATCGCATAGTTCTCTAATGATCATTAGGACGAATTCCGGTGGCAGGATTTCCTGCGTGCGGGAGGGCGCAAAGACCAATAATGAAAGGGTAGTGGTAGTAGCAGCGCATCGGTACGTAACGAGGCCCAAAAAACCATTGTTAAATTTTTACCCATGCGTGGATCTTCCGCTTGTTGCGATATGCACCACTCGACAATATGGTTTCGTTCACAATGTTTCTTTAAAGAAATCATCAATAAATCGCGACAAGGCGACAATAAGAAGAATAAAGAAAAAAAATTGTTTTAAAGCTGCCAATCAACATTGTGCGTTTTCCACCTAGTCTTCCAACTCGACAATTGTGTGGGATGTTAGCGAACGATTTTAAATAACGAATGTGAAATGCGATGAATAATTAACGATGTAGAAATGACATGTGTGATTGCTCGTTATCTATATAATTGAATAAAATATCAATCAGTGAAAACGAAAAATTGCTTTTAACATTTAGAATTCATGATAAAGTTAGTTTTAAAAGTTGACGTCAATTTTCATAACTGTGAATATTTTATTTAATTATTTAGATATAAATACTCTAAAATCAAGAGGTTAGTTACTGGTTAGGTTTGACGGTTTAAATTTGAGGTTATGTTTTAATGGTACCAACATTTTGACAAGTTAGGTTAGGGAAAAAATATTTTTAATAAACAGTTTGCTACATTTTGTCATATTACATGTTGACAAGTATATTTTCTTCATTCTTTCGTTTCATAAAAAAAATCTATTACATATTTTTCCAGCTCTGGCATAAGCAAGAAAATATGAAGACGCCGTCACAGGATAATGCCGGTTCTTTAAAGAGGGAGTCGAAATTTTACGAAACACAACCCCAAAAGCTGTAAGTAAGCTTCAAGCTTCCGCATTATTTTTGCACTTGCAACATTTGTTGTGTGACTTGACAACAGCGCGCATTCCGCATTGTATAAATTACGTCTTGAAAGCATTGTGCGCGCGCTGCGGATGTGTGCATGAACTACGACAAAGAACGCGCGCGCAGGATGAGAAAAGATATTCTATACCAAAATAAAAAAAGAAGTGGTCGAATAAACAACAGCTGATTTTGGTAGGTCATAAGTTGCCTACTTTCAAAAGTAATTTTCGTCACTTTTTTTCTCTTCTAGAAAAAGAAGATAAGTCACACGAAAACACACGTTTATTTCGTTGATGTTGATGATTCTTTTTTGTTTTCTATCTTTGGTTATGTTTCCTGTGTTGTAGGCAACTTTTCATACGCCCACATAAGACGCGCGTGCAACTGATGTCTTCAAGATTTCGTGGCGATTAATGCCGTTGCGTAACTTGTGTTTGCAAAGAAAAAACGTGCTTGTCAATAACTGGTTTATAAATAACTAGCATCCGAACAAAAGAGAACAAAGCAAAACGAACGCAGAAGCTATTTAATAGATAAGAACTTATTCGACTTATTTGACAGGTAGAGACATCTCACAATCAGTTTGTAAACTACTAAACTTGGCATTAACTAAATAATGAATCGCGTCTGAATGATTGAATTTCCTAAGCTAAGCTAAGCTAAGCTAAGTTAAGCATAAGTTCTAATTGATGTCAATTTGGTTGCCTGCCAAAAGTTTACCCTAAGCTATTCTTATTATTAACATTAAAATTAACACAACAATAAACCCACAAAACAAAACAATCAAACATAAAAACAAAAACCAGTTAAATGTAAATTTGGCGTTGATAAAAAATTCATTTGTTTTGTGTTTTTTGTTTGTCCTGCGAAATAATTGCGTAAACATAAAAACAAATAAAATTTAAATAAGAATTGTAATAATTCGTCGAATTTGAACACTTTGAAATATTCATTTGATATTCCCGCATGAATGTTTTTCTTTCTTTTTTTCTTTCATTCACGTTGAGTTATTTTTTTGTTGTTTAAAACAAAAAAAAAACTTGCTTTCTTTCGTTTTCGTTCTTGTCGTTCCATCGTTCCATCGTTTCATTTCGTTCGCATTGCGTCATTCTATTGTTTCATATTTCACTTTATGAAAATGTATTTTAATAATCAAAACTGAAACACCTACTTCCTGCGCCCTGACGGAATAAATTAAATACCACCCACACCCGCATTGTGTGTGTGTGTGTGGCGGGTTGTGTGCACACAAGATGTGTGTACAATGGCGACGCGTCAGAGGAAAAAAATGAAGCGAAAATTAAAGCGTCGAAAAGGAAATCTGCTCTTAAACGTAAACGAGCTGTGTACGCAAGAAACACAAATGTTATAATAAAATGTCGGAGCACGAACCCCAAAATGAAATGAAGCAAATTGTACGTTTTTTTTCGACGTTGCTTAAAACAAACAAACGTAAAATGTGACATGTTACGGTTCAGTACAAACTTGGTTCTTGGTTTGGTTATAAAACCGGAAAAAAACATAATATTTAATTAAATTTTACGGTGAAAAACAGGCGGGTTTTATTTAAATTATTAAGTAATGTTTGGGTTGATTTATACGAATTTTTGTTAATATTCTTTTTCTGTTTTAGTGACGTAATATACTCATGTGGAAAGAAAAGTTGGACGTTGGATGTGGAATTGCTTGAAAGTGGCTTGAAATAGACAGATAGATGTAACGCTGTGCGTTAACGTTACGTTGAAATCAATTTTCGCTTCTCTTTTCATCCCCTAACTTAGTTCATGCGATTTGTTTCGTTCATCTGTTCGCCGTTCAATTCGGAAACTGAAGGAGAAGCTTGGAATCGAATTCGCACGTTGGTTTGTATGATATTCCCGACCCAATGTGCTAGTGTGCTAGTTTTTCATGTTTTTTCTGTTTTTATTTCGGAAGGCGGCGAATATGAGCAACATCGACAGGCGATAATAAATTTAAGTTGGCGTTGGCTGGCGGCGAAATGTTCTGTTCTTTTCTGAGTCAAGTAAAGTGTGTTCTGGTTGAGTTTTAGGTCAATTTTTAACGTGTCACGGATTCTCCCAAAGTCAGAACGCGTTGTTGTGCGCGGCTGCAAGCAGTCATAACCACAAATTGATTCCATTCGATGGGGTTATGGAAGCGTTGCGAACGTTATGGATCCGCGCCGAAAATATTCAACTCATGGTATTTTTCGGACGGCAATTTCAATAAATCTAAGCGAAATCTATTATAAATATAAATCTATGACTATATATGGCTGCGGCGGTGGCAGCAGACGCAAATCACATATCCGTTTTGCTATTTTTGCGATTTCACCTGCTACCAACCCGCAGCAGCCTAAACTATTGGAATAGTTTTACGCGGCACGTAAACGACATCCGATTCGTTTATGTTGTGCGCGTTGTTTTGTTGCATTTCCGCGTCGTTCGGTGATTTTTAAACCGCCTAAACCGCCGCCGCGCATAAAGTGAATATAATCGACCATCGAATGCCTCTCATACTACTTTAAATCCTCACCCCTCAGCCCACTCTCAGTTCACACCGTAAAATACAAACTGCAATAAAACACGGCGCATGGTGGGTTGCAGCTTCTGTTCCGCTCGAAAACGGAAATATGCCAGTGGATCCTGAATCCTGGCGTTGTGGAGGAAAAAGCAATATCCACGCCGACAACGTTGCGCATCCTGAAAAGCTCGGAGCGCTTGCACGCGCAAATATTTTCCACAAACGATCAACGAGCAAATAACATACAACAACCGTCGTTGGAATCAAATGCGACAAGTCTTGAGTCTTCCACTCTGAAAGTCTTTACAAGAAATGTAATAAACGAAAGAATTATATACACGTTAGGCAAACATCGTCGCGCAACCCTTTCAACGAAATTAATACCAATTGCGGATGATAATAGTTTAAAAGGAAACTTGACGAATTGTTTTATTTGCGCCCGTCGGCGTCGAACGAAGCATGCCACGAAGAATGGGAAGGAAAGCACGCAAAACGCGGGAAATTATTAGAAAAGATGTAAACCCGAAAGGAAATGAGACACGAAAGAAGTGGAAGCTTGGAATCGTGTTTGCTTGCTTTGCTTACCAAGTACGAGTCGAATAATTCTCTCATTATAATAAAACAAGCCGCGAGCCGCCGTCCCGAAAGCCGGTGGTTGGCGGGAGATGGGGGAGTGGAGCAATACTTGACGAATTCGTTTTTATCGCGCAGACAAGAATTCCAAAGTGAAGGACTTTGAGTGTGGAGCACGAAGATGTAATATTGCAAAAGTTTATAAGCAATTAAATTATGCGAATTTGAAATTTTCCATTCTACAGCATCATAATTACGATATTATTTCATCGTTAGAGTGCTTTGCAACAAAATATAATGCGCCACGTAAACGAATGAGAAAATGATTTCTTAGTGCGTAGAAGAATTCAAGAATAAGTGCTTGGAATTTGTAGCATTTATTTGCGCGTAATTTGTGACAAAACATCCAAGAGTCAGAGCAAAAAGAAAGGGGAATGAACGAATTAAATGTGAAAATTACTTTTTTATTAGCTACAAATGCAAAATTACCGGATGTTTAATGAGCAACAGCAAGTCACGCCCTCTATGAATAGGGAAACGAATCAGACAAAAAACCAGGTCGCATCTTATTCTTTGACTTAGTCTTTAACGAGAAATGGAGACAAATTTATGACTTTTTGTTTATAAAGACATCATTACGTTAATTAAAAACATAATTAAATATATTTATCTTTTTTCTTTTCGCTTGACTTTTGATGAAACGGTAATTAAAATTAAAATAATAAAATAATTAATAAATTAAATTTTTGCTCAAAAAAATGTTATATAGGCAACTTTTTATACATAACCAACGCGTGTATACAAAGTTGCCTATGTTAAAATTGTTTAAGTTACGCTACTATTTAAGGGTTGTTGGGTTGTAGATATTACAGTTCGGCAGTACCAACACCAACATTAACGTCAACAACAAAAAATGTGGCGCACGAAAAAATAAAATGATAATTTATATGGAAATTGCACATTTGCGGGTGACACACGACGCTGGAGGGCGTGAGAGAGGTGACGTGTGGGGTATGCATGCGCGCACACGCCGTGCGCTAAGCCGCGCGTGGATATCCGTAATATTAACATCATTTCTGGTTGGAAAATTACAATTTATGCACGCGTTTTTTGTACGAACGCATAAACCCTAGCTTTTTTCGCGCGTTTTGTCCGGGATCTATTCGACAAACAGAACACGATGGCACGAATTATGAGAACGCACGTTAACGAGATAGGCAGCCGTGTTCACACATGTCATTATTGAAACGCGATTTAATGACGAGTGACATGTCCATCACGTGTGATACGTTATTGGCGTTTAAATTTACAACACGTACCAAACAATAAGCTTTTGAAAGTTTATAACCTTTATCAAGTCGTGTTATACAAAAAAATACTAAATACCTACACTACCGCTCACAAGGTGGCGTTAGTTTTGTTTAATTTTTTTTTTAATTTTAAAAGCGTATAGTTCATTCACTGCTAATCTAAAAGCTTAAACGAATCATAACAAAAAACGTAATCTGCTTATGCAGAGGGTAAAACACTGGCGCGGAAGAAAAAGCAAAGCTTCGTTTGCAATAAAACAAAAGGGCAAGAAGGGATCTGCCCGAATTGAGATATTAGAACAGGCATAGAGTGTGTGTAATTGCGGTGAAAATCTGTTCGCCGCGTATATATCAATATCATAAATTTTCCTTTGCCCCCAGAACCGCTGCTTCTTTTTCTGCTTGCTTTTCTGCATAAGTTGCAAAGCTGCGCTTGCCCTCGCTATTTGGAGGGGTAGGTTAGGTGTATAAAGCAAAAATGCTTCATGGCTATACGGAAAAAATGAGATCCGGTCGCGCGGAGCACTTAAGCATATGCAGTTAAAGAAAACGCCGACGTCGGCGATCGGACAAGAAGCCTAAAAGAAGCTTCAAATGGTCTTGCTTGCTCTGGAAGGAAGCGAAAAAAAGCCTGCGTAATAACATTCACGGTCCGCTCTAAATATGACTCAATTTATAAAGAAGAATGTACCACAAGATTTGCAGATTCAAAGAAAAGCGCGCAAAGCGCGCAACGATTCGACAATGTTTTCGGATATAAATCTCGTTAAAAACCTTTTTTTACAAAAACGATTTCAAAAACAACTGAATCTCATCAGTAGAATTTGTTGTTGTTTTTTTTTGTTATTCAAAACAACTTTTAACCTTAAATTTAACACAAAATGTCTTAGATAGCATATGTAAATTGTAAATTGCATTATGCCACGCAAAGATTCTTTTGAATTAAGTCAATGTCAACAAAAGATTGTTTAAAATGGTTGGTTGTGCGTTCCCTTGAGCGCCCACCGGGCGGTAGGGAAATAAAGAGCGCGTCTTTCGCCAACTAAACTATTTCCCTATGAGACACGCCACTTTATATGAAAATTTAAGCTTATTTTTAGTTGGCCCCAGCCACGACCGCCCGCATTCCTCGCACCGCCGCCATCGCTGATGGGACGCGCCAGCTACTTATGCAAACTTTTCGTCGACGGCACACAGCGGCCTCGCGCCGAAAATATGCGCAATTTAAATGATACTTTTCGACCGACATGGGAGACATTACGTAATAACATTCTTCTTTCCCCAAGAAAACTCCGGCGTCCTTTTCTTCTCGACGCTTGTGTGTACTCATCGCTCAGGTCCATTTGTGTATTTTAGGAAGAAAGAAGGTAAGCCGTAAAGAAACGTAAAAAAGTACGCTGGTTTTTCTTTATTGTTCGACACGAGTACCTTTAACAACCAAACTACTTCAAGTAAAATGAGACATGACATAACCAAAAAAATAAAAAACCAAAAAAAAACGAGATAAGAGTTTGGTAGGAAATTAAGCGACAAATCGACGATGAAAAATTATTTGCTACAAGGAGATCGGAGTGTAAATATTTAAACAACCCTAAGTGGAAAACCAGATGTTGTATTGCAAAGGGGGAGCAAGGTTTTTTTGTAAAGCTAAAGCTAACCATACACCCAAAACGCATATAATTATATCGCCTTGGGAAGCAGAAGAAGCAGCAAATCGTTTCTTTGTGACGTGTCTCCATCTAGGGGGAAAACCAAAATCTACAAACTGATTCTCTGTTTCGCAAGATTGAAAGACGTCCAAGCAAGGTAATAGCGCAGTGTTTAAATATTTAAAGTAGAATCTCGTTGTGGGAATCGTATTCGCTTTGCACGTGCGTGTATACCACAACACCACAACAAAATTCGTCGCGTATTCTAGTGAAAACTTACTTACCCTACACCCTCACTCACTCCGAGCGACTCTAAAACATCTATTCACAATCAAAGTTGCCAGAATGTGCGTTCGATTCACATCGAAATGGCTGCATATAGAAAGGGCATGGAAAGACACAAAAGTCCATCACGCCCAACCAACCCTACCGACGTCGAGGGTATACACACTATGCTTTTGCTTTCGCCAAGGTGCTTTTCTCCAAGCCCGCACACAATACGCCTTCAAAGTGCTCAATCTCAATACTGAAGCACACACCAGGCTCCGGAGCCTTAAATAAGTGAAAAGATATTGAAATACATTCGGGTGTTGGTTAGATGGATATGTTCGTACATATTCAATAAGACGCTGTCACTCTCAATGGAATTACACTCGTACGTAATTCCGCCAGGATAGGCATCCGAACACGCTCCGACCATTTCGTCGCAGGAAATCACACGAACTCGCACTCTCTGCACTCTCTGAATATTCAGATGTGTTAGACACCCAATTGCACCTTATCGCTCTTATTTTATCAAGACACAGTTCCGCAGTTTTATCTAAACTGTCTGGAAGACACGCTTATTAAAGATTGACACTTTTCTATACCTCTATACCAAAACTCAAGGCCTACTAAATATTTCCAAACAAAAAACTAAGCAATTCAATAACAAAACAAAAGAATATCATGCTGTCTACTTGGTCCTTGGTGAAATTGTTGTATAGAAATCACTCACCAAATACAACAATAAAATAAATCATATTTATCTGTTCTAATAAATATTTAAACAGTTTTTTTTGTGTTTCGAGGGCTAGTGGAGGGCTAGTAGAAACTATTAACGCTCATCAACATGCGCATGGAATATATAAACGAAAACAAGTGGAAAGTGGAAAGAAAAACGCCTCACGCACGTTTCACGTTCCGTTCGTTTCGTATCGCGCGAGTCGTTTAGATTAAACGGTGCGTACGGTCATAAATCGCGCCGAAAACGGCCAGCCAGCACACACACCCCCTGAACAAATGCTTGGCACTAACTATAGTCCAGGATTGCGTATACGGTAGCTAGCCATGCACCAAGCCTTCAGATGGGTAAGTGAAAATGTTTGGCGTTTAGTGCACAGCATTGCCGGCAAATTCGTGTTAACTGAAATTAAATTCCGTAAGTACGTACGATTGGATATTCGCTTTATTAATTAGATAACGCGCACGGCGGCGGCGCCGGTGCTAGCAACGTAATTTATGTGTTCGTGTATAATCTTGGTAGCGGCGCAAATCAACGAGGTAAAAATAGAAACTCACCTCTGGTTGATTCTCGCCGTGCACGATGCATACAAGCTGGGTTTCGTATCCTTCGGCTGAATGTACAATTGGACGTTCCACGGAGATTTCAGGTGGGTCTAGAACAAAATATTTTATTTTTAATTTTAAAATATACAAGTTTTGTTTTTGTAACAAACATTCATAGTTGGCATTAAGTTAGATTTTTTTTTGTTTATTTGCATGTAAGGAATCTGTAAATTTTTTGTTCAATTTTTATTATGTTGAAAAAAATTGGACTGAAATAAAGCATCACTTAGAAGAGATGCACCAAACACGGATGGTGGCAGTTGAAGTCTGTACGAGTTGAGTTGAAGCGTTTTATATGCTGGCAGCAGCCGTGGAGCATAAAACTGCTTAGATATCGCCAAATTACCGACTCGTTGAATACGTAACACGTATTTTTCTATCGGCGCCGTCGCTCCCCTCACTTTTTTTGCACACTTTTACCCCCTTATTTTTAACTTGGCGCGCGGGGCGCGCGCGATTTACTAGCTATCTTATAGTAGTCGCTCCAAGACTGGAAAGAAATTACGAGCCAGATAGATATGCAAAGCTCTGCCGGCAAAAGCCACCAGCGCTACCAAAATGCACGCTCTGTCAGCGGCAGGAATCGGCGATTGGCGAACCGAGCAGAAGTCCCTGAGGAAAGACGAACTTCCCGGACTGGGATGAAAAGAAGAGAAGGATGTAATGGGTGGGTGAAATTGTAAAATGCTCCAAGGCACTTTCGCAATTTGGAACGCGGCAGAGAGCTCTTTAGCGTGACTGTGACTGTGTGAATTCTACAAATTCAACATTTTTGCCTACATTATCAGGAGTAATGATTGAAAACTACATTGTACCAAATCAGAACCTTGATTTGTGGTTTTGTGAAGTAAAAGGACCAGAAAATAAGGTAATAATCATTTTGTATTGTATTTGTAGCGTAAATTTTTGGTTAGGTTTGTAACATGACCCAAAACTTGAAACTTGAAGAGCTTCCACTATTCAGCAAGAGCTGAAATGTAAATATTCATCGAGTCAGGTGCACGACACCACACACGTATCGTGAGTATGAGTTTTGAGTATGTATGCATAAAGACGGGTCATCATCTTGAAAATCTTACTCGAGCTTTCGCCCGCGCTTGATGTATACACAAGATATGCAATTTGACGACGTATACAGAACGCCAGTTGCGCGCGATGAGAAAGAAGCTGGAAGAAGTTGGGAAGCAAAAGAAGTTTCCTTAGAGGTTTTCATATTTTACTATGGCTGCCATATTCGGTTCTAGCCGTCAACGCGAGTAAGAAGGCTTGTGCTTACATTTGCCATCTTGCTGGCGCCGGAAAGACACTGGCATCGCTACCAACACCACCGGTGAAAAACGTGCGCTGCACGTTACGACTCTCTCCGGTAAGCGCGCGGGAAGGAAACTTAGAGGAAAAAAGGCAGGACAGGAAACGACGAATGTCGTTTCAAGGCTTAGTGTGTACTTACTTATGCCAACAGTAGTAGGATAGTTTCGGCTTTTCTTTAAATCCACCAAGTCTACAACCTTCGACGTTTGAGTCACTTTGTCAACAAATAATATATTTTTTGCAGATTTGACGTTTTTTGTATTTTATTGCAAAATTTTATTTGAATTGATACCAGTTTCGAGAAATTGCTAGTAAAACCCAACGAAGATTGATTGACAAACAACCTAAAACCACAAATTCCACCACCACCGTTGAAGTAATTAGCACTATTTGTTTGGTAATCCGCCCAAGTGATGGCAGCACTCATCCGAATTGTCACAGGTAATTAAATGCGTATTTATAATTTTACGCGTCAAAGGGCAGGCGGTAATTTAGCCCCGTCTGGCAAGAGTGAGCGCACCGCAGAGTTGATGATAATTAAAACCGACGCTTCCGATGAACGATGAAAGCTCCCCGGCAAAAGCACGTGCGAAGCAGGGAATATCGTAAAATTCGCGCGCAATTAACTAAAATAAGTGTCGACGGGCTAAAACCACCAGCGACGTTCAAACGAAAGCGTCAAACAGGTTTGAATACAATGGCAGACTTTGCGTGTGAGCGGATGTTTCTCATTTAAGCAAGGAAGAATCTCGCATAACAGCAAAAAGCGACGTGGTGGATAAATCGTCGGATTATCACCCTCGAAACGCTCGTTGCGCCCACGTGGCGCGCGCGAATTCGTCACTAAAATTCGACGCTAAAAGGTTTCGTCAATTTTATCGAGTCAGAAAGAAAGTTCGACAGCTTCTTCTTGCACTTGCTGGGATGGACACGTAGATTTGCGGCGGCGTAATCCGCTTTGGTGCTTCCTTCACTCGCGGAAAAAGCAAGCTTACGAAATAATTGGCAGTCGTTGATTTAGATTAAACGAGAAACTAATGAGTCCGACACTCTGATGTAACTTCCTTTTCTTATTTTACGCTTGTGTGCGTTTGTTACCAGAGAGCGGTTGGGTTTTAAAGTTCGTTTTCTTTTCCAGTTTCGGGTAGCAATTGTTAGCTCGTTGCGAGTTATAAATTATGTATACAAATACCCGCAACCCACAATGCACAACTGTATAATGAAAAACGTTTTTGCCGAAAAAGATTTAAATTCTTAAAGTAACTGGTAATTTTTTTATTTGTTAAATTATTATTTAGTAAGGAAATAATATTTATTAAAAATGCTTGCAAGTGATTGATGATAAATCTTTAAAACCGCAGAATAAAAATATTAGCTACCGCAACCGCATATACACACTCGCAGTTTAACGACGTAAATCTGGTGGCAAACATTTTTAATTTAATATAATAGACGAGCAAAACCTTAATGTGCACAGGCGTGTATTAAAAGTAGAGTATTTCATGCACCGTCGCGCTGTAAAACAGTTTATTTCCTCTATATTTTGTGACGGCGCACGGCGCCTCCACCAATCCAAGAAAATATTAACTTGTAGGTCGTTTTTGTCGCCGCCGCGCGCTGCAGGAAAAAGAGGCGATAATATTTACTCGCAGCCAACGTTTGATGTTTCAATATATAGGTATATATAAAAAATCGCTCGTAAACTTAGCGCTCAGACGCAGCGTAATCAATTTTTTAATTCTGTAATTTCAGCATCAAAGTGCCGCCTCCAAGTTACGCTATAAGAACGAGGAAGGTTATAAGAGTAAGTTATTTACATTTCTTACTTATAGTTGTAAAAAAGCGCAAACTTTTGCGTCATTTTACCCCGCTAAACTCCAGAATTTTGCAGGTTTTTGCATCGTGAACAAAAAAAAGTCGCTTGTTTTAATTTCTAACTTGGTGACGCGTCATGGGAAAAATAGATATATTCAAATTTGGCAAATGTGGCAAATTGTACGCCTCCGCCGCGCTGTGTGCTACAAGAAAAGTTATTTTTACGCGCCGCTTGCGCATGCCGGTGCATACTCATTAAAACTTTCCAAAAAATGTTCCGCAAAAAGCAAGCAGGAATCTAAGCAAACACAGCCGGGGGTTTTTATGTCCGTTCATGTCCAAAACGTTTTGGAGTCTTGATGAAAACGACCCTCTTGCGCCTCCTGCGCGCCACTAACTTCAATTACCCGCGAGGGTGTAGCGAGTTGTTCGGTAAGTCATGCTCAGGTGTGTGCACTAAGCAAGAAAGCTTTAGCTTCGCCGAACATGTCCAGACATCCTCGTGCTCAAGCTTGGATGAAGTGCTTGGAAGGAGGGCGAGCGCAAAGCGCGTTCAACACAAGGAGTGCGAGACGAGGGTGGTGGTGCTTGCTAGCTTCTAAAGGATGATGGCAGGTGAGTCACGGAGCGGCTCACGTGCAAATCCGATAAACGTCCTGCATTTAGGGATGCCAATAATGATGCTGTCAATGGCAGATACCCGGCGCCGCATCCTCAGCGCTTGGTGCCGCGGGGTGCGCGGTAGATTGGTTGAA
Source organism: Atheta pasadenae (assembly GCA_030264155.1). NCBI lineage: Eukaryota > Metazoa > Arthropoda > Insecta > Coleoptera > Staphylinidae > Atheta > Atheta pasadenae. The sequence continues at coordinate 20,685 of JARJDS010028141.1, read as the reverse complement.
GTTCGGGGTGGATCCAGTGCGCATCAGTTAAATACATCCGTCTGAGTGCGGTGAGGAGCTTCATGTCGATCAAGGACCCCCCGCCGACTGAGTGCGGGGGCGAGGAACGAGAGAAGGCCACTTCATTCGAAACCGTCAAATCCATCGGCCTATTTAAATCGAATTAGCGTTGTTGTTGTATTCCGTACACACTATACGAGTGTGAGGGACATATTGCTTTCTTGCAACCCCAACACGGGAAAGAGGGTTGCGTTCAAATCCTTTTCACGAAAGACAGAAAGACAAGACATTCAAACCGAGGGTGCATAATACATGCACACGTCTCTAAACGAATTTTAATGGAATCATAATCACCAAAACAAGCATCATTTCCACATTAATAATTTACACCGCTATTGCCCATCAGATGGCGCTGTATGCAAACGCAAACGTAGATATGTCATTAAAATGCACACAAGTTTATCATTTGATTTCTTAGGTTTTAATGCATTGGTGTCCTGTTTTTGGACCGCTGCGGCCTAAAAGTACCAGGTCAATGTTTGTCAGCGAATTTTATTGAATTAAGTGAGGTTTTCCGGATGGCAGGCCGGTGGTTTTTTGGAAGGGAATTACTCAGCCGTTCACATAGTCAACACCGCACACATACTTTGGGAGTCGACGAGAGCCCGCGTTCGAGGCCGAAGAGGGTTGTTAAAAGTGGTCAGGTATGCTGCGCGTCCGTTTTATGCGGACGCACACCACCACCGCCCCCAGGAACGTCCGACCGGCCCAGCACTATAAATTGGGGACACTTTTATCTGTTTTTGTGAATATTTCAGTGACTCAGGCCTGATTGGGATTAAAGTAAATTAAATTATTCCGCAGAGAGAGAACGACAACCAGAGAGGGAGCCACTACCTACCAATGTATCTAAACGCAAACGTATCAATCTAATAAAAGTGTGCGGTCCAAGTTTTATTACGTTTACGATTTATCTTTGATAAATATACGAGCAAAAGAACATAAAACACTACTGATGTGTGCTGCCATCTACAAATCAAGGTTTAATGTTTAATCTACATATCTTGAGTGGAAATTTCAGGTTAAACTCATTACGAAATGATTATAAACAATAAAAGAACATAAAAAACTTGTGACAACCGAAAGTAGAAAAACAAAATCACAAAATAACACAATGGCCAGTTCTATTCATATGAGATTCGTGAGTTTATAACGAAAAATCGTTTTCGAATTTTCGAATTTTAATTGAACGACGTCAATTATTGTTTTTCGAGTACGCTCAATACGGTGAGCGTTTTGTTCGTTACCCCGACATGGTCGTTACTCGCTCTAAACTCCACACCTCACCCTCCACAACGCCACCTATCGTCGCATTGGTGGCTCCCCTTTTCATATGCGTCGGACCGGTCGGCAAATTTCAAATATTCATTAATAATATTGTCTGCGGCAAGCGCAGATCGTGGTAGGTTAACATACAATTCACATTCTCCCCAACAATGACACAACCCTTCATTGACCACTACCCCTGCATTGCAACAAATGCAACTAACAAATGCATATTTCCTATTAATAGTTTACCACCGCGAATCGGTGCACAGAACAACTACACAACTACTGTATTGAATTTGCAGTCAAATTTCGCTTGATTGTTGCAATTTAAACAATGGTTTCCAACTTTAACATAAAAATGCGTTCGGTAATAAAACTTTATCAATTGTAATTGTTTGTGCCGGTGAAACAATGTAAAACAATAAAACTGGATATATTAATTATAAGCAAAACGCATAATAACAATTTGGATGTGCACGCATATACACCACCAGCATCTCCACCCCTCAGCCCGCATGTATACAATTAAGCGATAAATTTAATTTACTGTGGCGTAAATTCAACAACGCTGATTTGCTGCATGCACCAAGCCCGGCGTTGTAAGCATGCGCTTTTCACGGAAAGCATGGAAACGTTGGAAAATTTAATTCGGGAAGTAATAATGGATAGAAAATTTCATTACGCCACCCACGCGCTCGCACAACCCTCAATACAATGTCAAAGCTTGGATTTTAAATATTACTTTTCCCGCATGCAGTCACAAGAACAAAACATTGTACAAATTATTATTGACTTTATTTGTGAGATTTTGTCGTGGCAGCAAAACTCGCTACATTTTAATCGTATTTCGGTCATTGCCAGGCAACCCAAATAACGTGGGCGTAATGTTGGTAGCGTATTATCTTCACAAATGTGCACGAAAGTATATGTGTGTCTGGTTGCTGTTGAAATCTCGTTTAATCCACGGATTTCGCCGTACGTAATGAAGGTTTTGCGCTTTTGCTGTGCTTTCACTCTGCTTTTGCTGTTCTTCTCCGGCTGGCTCTTTGCTGTTAATATATACCTTCCAGTTTCGGCTCGTTTCAGTTGCCGAGAAGTTCGTTTCGTACCGCTCCGCGCGTAAACGAAGCTCTCGTCCCTTTTTTAATTTAATAAGTCGTTCGAGACTTGTTCCTTCTTTCGCTCCGGCTCCGCCGAGATCTCCACCAGCGTCGTCGAGAGTAGCTGTGCGCCGCGCCCGCTAAAGTCGTATCACGAATTAAAGTCGACGAAGAAGAATGTCTGATAATGAACGTGCGTGCGCGCCCCAAACGGTCCATTAAAGTTGTACGATATATTTTAAGTTGTTGCCGAGCAGAAAATAGCTTCGATGTAGTTAGCAATATTTACAGCAAACGCAACATAAATCAGCGTAGTTTTCGCTTTTTGGTGGAGGTGCCGGGCACAGAAATTCGAACTCCAACGATTGCAAACTGATAACACTGCTGCTTGTACTTACTTGTACATGATATGTGTTTAGAAAGCTATTTAATGTTTCTTTTGAATTGCAGAACGCTAAACACAAACGCGCGTGCCGAAAATCTCTCATTGAGAAAAGAGCCGGGAGCAGCACATTAAGCGGTATTCATTTCGAAATTACTGACCGCAATAAACTGCCATACAATAAAAGTTAAACGCCTGCTCCCGACATTTTGCCCTGCCGAAATTATACCTATTAAAACACCAGTGCTTCCGTTATATACCAAGTGTCGCACGTACGCGACACTAATCAACCTTTTACCCATCGATTTATTGTTGTACACCTGCATGAAATGTGTACGCAACGTGCTTTAAACTTTGGCGGAGGTAGTAATAAAGCAAGTACGCAACCAAACCAACTCAAACCCACCCAAAGCAGGTAGTGGCGAGAATGCTGGTTGCCTATATTGTAAGCTTGGGATGAGGGCCGGCACTTGCAACGCATATTAAGCACAAAATTCGCCATATTAACAGCTCGTATTATGCGCGCCCATTAAATGCTTTATTGCCACATAAATGGGAAATTAAGCGCCGTGCTCTCGGTACCAGACTTTTGGTTTAGCCCTAGTTCGGCTCGCGTTGTTAATTAACCATCAAATCAATTTTATTCATACCAAAAGTATAGATGGCAGCAGCGGCGGCAGTGGCGACGACTAGACTAGCTGTTCGAATATTACCCAATTACGAGCATATTAATGCACCGGTTATGAACTTAAGTCTGCAATCGCACCAAACTCGTCGTTAACACGTCTTTTTCATTCTGGTGCAATCGCAGTGCCATCTTCAACTAGTTTCATAAATCCCAGTAGAGGGAAACTATCAAATGAGAATAATTTATGTTATTTCGACGCGTTTTGCCGCAAGTTTCGGTTAAATGTGGTCGTAAATTAGTTTCTCGTAAAATGAGCAGTTATGGCTCGAACAAGAATTTAACAAAATTAACCTATAAATTTACGTTTTTGCGCTCACCGCGTAATGTGCACACCAATGTTGACATTCCATTAGTGGTTTTAATTAGGTTAGTACAAATTAGCTACTAAAATCGATACTATTATCACAAAATTCCAAAATAACTAACGAACTAGGTTAAAATTCACAACATAACCTAACTTGACCCAATGTAACCTTCTTATTGGATTAATTGACTCAAACTAAAACTATTGACTAACAATAGTGTTCTTTGGCGCAGCTTAATTAAATCAGATTACATTAAATTTGGAACAAAAGTTTTTCGCGTTATTAATTTCGCGCTAATATCAATTAATCCTATAGATAAATGCTGGTTTAGTACTTTGCTGCCCTGCAAGTGCTTTCACAGCCGGACCAGGACGCGCTGGTACTTACCTAGCTAGCTTACACAGCCTGGAGAGACCCCCAAAGCGTTCGCATCCACAAGGGAGCGGAATCGAGGAATATGTGCTCGCTGCAGCGAGCTGCCAAAGAGATTTGCAACAGCCATCCAACTCCGGGCGCGCTCGCCCGCACAATAAAAACACCGTTTAAGCCGGTTTAATCCGCAGCGACTCGCACGATTTCACAGTAAACCAACGTCTCCCGCACATCCACCCCCTGGAACCGGAGCAGCGAGCGTTACAATCTCTCCGCCGCGCACTTAGTTGAGGGAAAATTGCAACTACAGTTTCGACATTACTTTGACCAGTCCACGTGGTTGTGTGTGTGTGTATTTAGCAAGACGAGTAACTCACACGCTGCCACACAGAAGGGGTGTATTATATAAACGCGCCGGTGGGAATTAAAGGAGTGTAAAGTAATTGTATGGACGAAGAAATCCAATTTGAGCATGGACGTCATGTGGAATTCTGGTTGCCTAGGTTAAATACGTTTTTCTTTTTTTTGGGGGGCAGTAAGTGTGCACTGGTTTTAAATTATAGTCTAATTAGGACCAGACGTTATTTTTCATCCTCTAAATTTTTACATTTTTAATCAAAAAATTATAATGTTGAATGTTTTGAACAAATTAATAAAATAGTTTTGTTTGTATTTTGTTTAAATCATTTCTATCTGACGTCAAACTCGTTTGAGTTCGCATTTCTTGTCTTTACAGTTTGGTACTTTAAATAACATTACTTTATAACTTTTCCTGCTGCTGCAAAAGTTAAAAAGTTATGAGATACTCGACTACATGGCAAGGCACTTATGAAACACGACAAACTAAAAGTATGAATTTTAAAATTTTCAAACTCAAAATCAACAAACGCAAAAACAACTCAAGAAAATTTATTTTTTTGAAAAAAATGTTTTTCCAGGGGTAGGGGTGGGGGTGAATCTAATAGTTATTTAATATCAATAAAATTAATCTTTTAGATGCAGAATGCATTTCGATGATTGGATGATACGCGCGTAAAAAATATCAAATTAGGCCTGGGGCAGCCATCCCCCTTGGGCGAGTTTCCATGCAATTGAACTTGGACGCCTCCCGCACCAAGCTCGCAGTTGTCAGATGTAGAAAATCGCGCGCGCATTGCTAACACAAGAAAACTCTAGTTTATTGTCCGACGAGGGCAATAATTCAGTCTGGACGTGCACGGCGTTTGTTCACGACTATGCAACCAACTAAGCATTGGCCAGCTGTGGGCTGCAAGTGACCTAAGCTCAGAGATGCCGCTGGACGTTCCGCCAAAGCTTCTCTCACTCCCGACGGCTACGATATGGTATGGACGCTTGATGTATTTATAGCATCAATCCCTGCTTACAAGCTGGATGCAGGCAACTGACGCAACAGCGCCACGACTACTTAGCTTTAATTAATTTTAATGAACGCCAGGCGCGAGCAAAGTGTACGTCCGCGTGCTTCAGACATTCATGAGCCATCCCGCACAAAGGGACAACAATATATTGTGACACAACCTATTTTCAGATTCAATAAAATATACGTACAACTATATCAAATGCCACTCCATGAACCATTTAATGCTGTCAAGATTAAACCGGTAATGATTTACCTTCGAAACAAGCTTTGGATAATTCTCATCCGCCATTCCATTAAGCTAAACTAGATCAATTCAAATACGCACAGCTTTCGAGTGCATAATTTAAAACGGTGTTTACGTTAATTATCAGCGCAAATAGCCGCGAGATTTCGATTAAATTAATCACAAACGCATTATCCGTAACATGACCAAAAATAACATAACCTAAACCTAACACCATGTTTGCAGGGAGACAATTCTACAAATCACAAAAAGTTGTATACATACAGGACAAACAACTTTTCCCAAGTGACGTTAGTACTTATTTGCTTTTCAATAAATCAACTACACACCCCTACTCACTCACGCACACAAATCCAGAAATTCCCGAGCTATATATCAATTGTTTTATTTGAAGATTCCTAGTCGTGTTGTCTCAGTGAGTGTTATTCACTTCCATACAGAGACTTGGACGTCGATGCAGGTGGGAATTTCCCTGAGGATGGATGGCCAACAGCAAAAATAACACATCCACCATGCGAAGATACAAAATACGAAGACGTCCCTTTTCACATTGCCACATAAAGCAAATAAATACGGTACAAGCGTTTGTGGTTCTTTCCAGTCAGCTGACTGGACACTCCAAGCACACACCCTGCCTGTGTAAAGTGAGAGGGTTTTACATCGGGGAATTGAATAAATTTTGCAATCTTCTTCATCTCTACCGTTGGCTTCCAACACTTTTACCGTGGGTTGTGGGTACACGACCGCGAGTTTATTGCCAGGAATTAAACCTTTCAATTTATTTATGTATTCCCACCCTTAACGCAAAAACCAACACGTCAATCGAAGACCAAAAAAGTTAATATTGATCGATTACAATGAAATTAAATTATAAGTAAAATAGGCAACACACAATGCATTTTGAAGTGTATGATTGGTTGCATACATTAGAGAAGGTTTTCGAGGATGAGTCGAAATATCAGTTAACTGTCAATAACTAATTGTACGACCACGAGCGTCGAATTCGTACGACGCAGACCTGTTTGGATCCGGATAGAGTATTATAAACGCATTATGCGATCGTAAATCGCGATTAAACGTGCGTACGCGCTGAAAATCCCGTGCACAACGCCATTGCGCATAATAAATGTTGGAAGCCGCAAACCGTAAAATCGTAGATCGAACGCACCAGTTCCGAGTATGCGAGTACCGAGAATTGGGGATGCAAAGTTAGTGGCGTATCGGCGGCGTAGCACATTGTGGCCAGTTTTAATTAATTGATTACATTCTGTACTTATCATAAATTATACAACATACGTTACTAACCAGTGGCAACGTTTCTGTAACCGGCTAGACGAAATTTTGTGTCTGTGGATAACCAATCAGAATATACGACTGTAGCACGATATGTGTAATATGCAATGTTGGTTGCAGTTGCAGTTGCAGTTGCAGCCACTAAATTTCTATTTCCCAGAATTGAATAGAACGAAATAGAACGAAGTGGAATTGACGAACGGATGCATTACGTGTTATTCTGGCACTTGCATTTCATTTAGTTTCGCCACAAATTATTAGTTATTAGCTACCGAACGAGATTTGACACATTTCGGTGTGAATAGAATATAAATACACGCAACCCACATTGCACGACCAACAGCAACCACCACAAATCATCAATTTTCAATTTCAATTCATTTGATTGGATTTAATCCTGTTTTACTTACCAACATTTTATTGTTGGTAATATTAAATATTTCACATTAATCCGTTAAATCCAAATCGACGTAAACGTAACGAAAATATTTATGAAAACAATTATTCGGAATTTTATTGCAATGTGTACGCAATGAATTGTTACAGTGGGATATTCTGTGTGTTCATGTGGAATAAATTGTTAAATAATGTAAAACTAAATCGAACGAATTGATTTCACCCCCGATCAGAAGTAGAGAAAATTAAATAAAACATTAAACAAAAATAAATTACGAAAATATTTATGAAATAACAATTTCATTTATACTTAATTGTTTTTTTTTATTTGTAATTTGTAATTTGTAACATTTGTGCATCCCCTAAAGCTATAAACCACCCTAAACATCTCAAACAACACGAATCTGTCTGAAAATTATTAAAAATTGCCCTTGCGGTTTGTAGCTAAGGGTGATTTCGACTTAAAGATGAAATAAATATTATATGCTCGTAAAAGTTAACTACCCCTCGGCGCAATCCACCCCATAACAAACCGTACACAACATAATTCTTGTTTTTTGTATTTTTTTCGACGACACGACCGTAAAGTGGCAGTAAAATGCTAAAACGAGTACGACAACGCACAATCCAGTATGCATAACGTTGCAATTTTAATTCGTGACATAATTGTTTACGATCGTCATCATATCCTGTCGGCGACATTGTGTCTCTCACTACCTGCCAGCATATTGTGTTCGATAAAAACTTTTTCATTTCGCGAACAAAAGTCAAACTTTATGAACTTTGTAAATATTAAACCGAAAAACGAAAACAACTTGAATGGTTTGCTGTTGGTCGGTTTATGCTTTAAATAAATGTTTACGAGTGCAATAATAAAAGTTATTATTGTTTGGATGATTATGAATAAAAATATTGATCATATACGACGGTCGGAATTATCTTTTGTTGATGCAATTCGCAAACGGAATTAAATTCATTGACTTGAATATATTTCCGTGTGAATACTACATTGGAAAGGATGAAGAAGGAAACGCGTTTATAACTTTAGATTGAGTAGAGAGAGAGAGATGCACGGGTGCATATTATGAAACATTAGTTGGGTGACTGAGTAGGAAGGAAAATGGCCGTTTACAGTCTAAACAATAATATTTGTTAACGATTAGCTGTGCGTTTATTGCGGCATGGGTGCAGACTGTAAATTGTCACAAGGTTGTGTTTATTTTGTTAAGAACTAGAAACAATGTAGATTGTTATTCATATCAGTTTGGATTTGAAATGGCACTAACTAAACTTAACAATTATTAATTTTAATTGACACTGATACTGAAAACTATAGTCCATAATTAATTTTTGCATCGTTCTCACTCGCACTCATACGTTTTCCTACTCCTAGCGCGTAGTGGCGCGCACCAATCAAAGTTAAAAACAGAAAAACCACGCCCCAAAAACAACAAAAACATTAAAATTATAAATTTTCAACCAAGTATTGTTTATTATGTAGAAAACTAATTGAAACTGACAACTCTAACTAATTTCACTTAGTAGAAACATATCCAAACCCAATAAACACGCTTTATTAGACATCACTTCATGTGTTTAATAATCACGCAATCAGTGACTAGGACACAATTCGTGTCGGTACACATTTACCCACTTCCGGTCGGTAATTTATTAATATCTCAAATTAATCTATACAACAAACGATATTTATTTCGCTTCCCACATGTGTGTGCAGTCACCGCTAAATTGCTAAAATGGACATCGTAACACCATTATCGAGTCCGTGCTCTCCTCGACTCTGGTTTGTATAATAAAGAAGCGTTCAATCAAAACGTACAGCCCTAATAAAATTACCCTCCTAATGCGCTTGGTCGCAATTTATAACAATGACAGTTTCAATGCGACTCGACTCCGTGACTCGTGTATGCTAATGGAGCATTTATGAGAACGCGATGAACATGAGTTGTAGGATAAACAAACGAGAAAGAGGATGTGAAGATTGCAACAACTCGATGCACATCCGCGCACATACAATTGCATCCTCATTGCATGCGATTGCATTGCATCGATGTGGTTAATGTGTTTAACTGATTAAAGCGCGAATGACAGGCGCACACGAAGCGTGCGGAAATGATTAAGCAGAAAAAAAGTGTGAAGATCGGAACAAACAACCTACATTGCTTTTGTTTTTGTGCTTTGGGGTGAAAAAATAAAAAAATACGCTTTTGTAAATACGATCCAGCTGTGCGAGGTTTCTCACAAAAATTAAAAAATTCTCATCACCAAAGAACAACCACCTAAAGTAGTATTAGTTTTCTAAAAAGAATTTAATACTTCTCTAAGGACATTCTGATTTTTTTGTTAAAAAAGTCAAATAACGTCACGTGATGTTACGTTTCACTAAAGGAAAATAAAAAACAATATCAAAAGACTGAAAAATGAGTGAAAAGAATCTCTTGATAGCAATGGATCGATAAGTATAAAGCCCTTTTAATGTATAAAATCCACCTTTGATTTTATTTTTGCTGAAACGTGTTCATTAGCAAAAGTATTAATCGCGACTGACGGACTATTTACATTTTGCGTTTTGCATTTTACGTTTACGCATAGTTAACAATGGAAAAATAAATCAGCACTGCAGTAAATTAAAATTTTAAAGCCTTGTTCAATAGATTTGTGAAAAATTGTGTTGTGCTGTGTTGTGCTGCGTGAGGTTATAACAAATAAGCTTGAATTTTAGATGCGACGCACACGTGTTTTTCGTTTTATTTTCCGATTTCATTGTTTTTTAACTAACCATCAATTGTTTGTTTGTTTGATGTTTATTTGTTTGTTAGTGTTTTGTTCAAATGTGTTTGTGCAACTGTTTATTTACGGTTTTAAAGTTTTATTCAAAACTAATACATTTGTGAGGTTATATCGAAACTAGGTTATGTTGGTATTAAGATGTTTCCTTGCATTATTCCTAAGCTTCTTAATTTTAATTGCAAATTTTGATGATACAATAATACAATTTATGCATCCGGAATCCTATTCCTTTCTGCCAAATATAACATTTAAATGTTGTGCTGAATTGCAATCAAATGGATTACATGTTGCGGACAACGCATGCAAACAAACGTTATGAAAAGGTGAAACCTAACCAAATATTCATGTGGTTCGAAATTTGAAAACATTTGGGGGGTGAAAATCCTAATTTATGACAGTCTCAATTAAGCCAATTTGCATTAATGTGATGTAAATCATGTAAATCATCAACGCGTGTAGGGCACAACGCCACCTTTCAAGTAACATTAATACTAAGTGCTTTGCGTGCGCCATCTGTTAGACAACAGTCGCCAAATTGCTACCCGCGTTCGGACATTTGCTACGTTTTTGATGGCACTGTAATGTTTTCATTTAATTTAATTAGTAGGTCGCATTTGGTCCAATGGTTCAAGGATTCAAGGTCCCCCCACTATTAGACTTCGGGCAGAACTGTTTGAGTTCGCCAGTGGACGACGGGTCCGAGAACGCGGGTCCTTTTCGGTCCGTAGAAGTGTTGCAAATTATTTATGTTTGCTGCGGTATCGCACAATTACCCGGGAGCGCGCGCGCGAGCTCTCAAGAAGATCTATAACCGGGAATATCTTCGTCGACCGCACACAATTCCGCCGCCCCTCGTTTCACGGCCAGCCGCAGACGCAAAATCCTGCGAATCGTAGAAACGTTTACAGTTTTCAGCTGGCGGTTTTCTCGATGTTTTCCGCCACCAGCCACATTACCCAAACTGTAACTCTTATCCTCGACGTGCCTTTCTTCCCATTCTGGAATCCAGCCTGCACTCAGGCGGCCATTGTTGTGCTTTTTGCGGTTATTTCTTCGCGTCGAATGACTCAAAAGGGGGCAATAAAATAAATGTATTGAAAAACACTTTTTTATATGTGTGTCGATGATTTAGCAGATAATGAAAAAAAAACATATTTTTTATGTCTTTGTGGAATGATTCCATTCCATGATGTAAAATTCTTCTTACCATGAAGATGATACCAATAAAAACCGAATTAATATGGTAATATAATTACTCTGACGGCGTTTGTCGCTCGTTGTCGGTGTCAATTTTTCATAAGCCAGGCTCGCCCGTTTTGTTGAAACCGGAAAAAGCTTCGAGAAACGTCGCAAGAAATTTTCCTCTAATTATTAAATGATTAATGAGAGAAAAGTCCGCGTTTATTACAAGGAAACGCAGAAAGGGGTCTGGTTTTTGGTTTACTGCCTTACTCTTTCTTGCCACTCAACAAGACGAAAGACGGAAGCGTAGATGTGAACAAATTACGAGCAGAAGCTGAAGGAAGCAAACAGTGGTAGGAAGAAGCAAGACGCCAAACACATACCACACACACACAATTACAAACCAGTTCTTTGCGAAAGCTTTCGGCGTACGTTTGCGAATGCCACAACAAACAAGTTTACTCATTTTTTACTCACGACGCAGAAAGCGTCTTCAGATCGTTCGTACTTCAGCAGCATTCACTTTTCCCGTTTTCGACAACGCTACTTTAAATAAATGCCAGCGCAATTGGGAACTAATAGCATCTCGGGAGCTGGGAGTTAGGGGTAGTACCTAATGGAAACTCAGGGCGGCTCGTCGCTTGCAAACGTATTGTATGACAATCGCAAGCGCCGATTCGCGCCGAGTCCTGGAAACTAATCTTAACTTTATTACACGTAATACGTACGAAACGCGCACGAAGGCCGACAAAAGCTGCTTGCCATTAATAACTACAAATTTCACTCAGTTTTAGGTACTCAGGCAAAATGAGATTATATCTAATTCCAACTCGTTCGCATTTATAACAGCCGCCTTTAATTTGCAGTTAAATTTTCACACGCTACAAACACAATTTTTGTACCGCCACCTATGAATCACTAGCTTACATTTTTTGTCTATTTATATATTTAACGTAGTAAAAATATTATATCACCAAATTTTTTTATTTAGAGTTTGCTTTTAGCATTAAAAAAATTAAAATCATACGCCCAAAGCACCATTTTGAGCAACGGAATGACAACATCTACAACACTCTATTCTGTTGTAGTAACGCAGTGTTGGAAAATAAGTAAAATAAGGAAAAAGCCGATATCAGCGCAGAAGAATGAGAGACACTCGAAAACATTTTAAAACGCAAACAATCTGCGAAACGACAACACGACAATGTCGAGAAGAAGCGACGACACAATGGCAAACAACTTTTGCCAAAGCCGTGCGGCCGTTCTAAGAGGGGCGGCAGAATTATCGTCGAGAGGCAGCAGCAGCCAAACTTAATTCCGAATCCGTTACACAAAAACAGCAAACTCTCGCTTGTTTATTACAAAGATAAGAAGATTTTTAAAAAATGTGTACACTAACGCCATCTATTACAAAAAACAATAAACTAAATTGTAAAATGTAATTAAATTCAAATTAAACAAAACAACGAGTTATTTCATTTAAATAAATTAAAATGTAAATAAAACAATAAAGCACAACCCCTTGATTCTCAATTCAAATAGCAGAATCTTCATAAGGAAGAACAAGCAATCCTTTGGTTTTGGGATTTACCAAAATTCAATTTGAGTTATTTGCCTAATACCACATTTAGCATCGTCTTTCTCTCAATCCATAAATATAAAGTGCGCAGAGGACAGCAGCTGATGAATATCAGTAAATCTTCGAATCGGATAAATAAATTTGAATACATCAACGCCTCCGGCTGACTGAAAATTCTTCCGGTTAAACAAATGCCTAATAACAAGTTTAATATTTGACGTTTGACGTTTATCACATATTTTGATTACGCAAACAAAAACACGCGTTTTGTTTGTTTCAGAATGTTTGTTTTTTGTCAAATCGCTTGGTTAACACCAATTTTATTTGTTTGGGAACTTGCAAAAACACAAATATTTCCAGGGGACAATCAATATTTATACAAAACGTGAAAAAACAAAAAGAAACTTAAATTTGCGGTTTATTTCTGGCTGTTGTGGTTGATGACGTCATGGTTTAAAACAAGAACAAATCAAATATTTCAAACCCTCAACCTCTTTGCGTCAAGTTGATGGTTGAGAGAGAGAGCGGCTACTCTCGCATTTATAGAAATTCCAACATTTCCGTAATGAATTCCAGTTTACTACGGCTTTGAGTGACCGTACAAGCTTTCCGTTTCTATTTTCCAACGCAAGCCGTAGCCAGGTCAGTTGAAATCCAAAGATATGTCGGGGTAAGCCACATTTTCCCAAAATACCTTCGCCAAAGAATACGGAAATCGTATATCGGTAAACTTTACGAACTGGGCGTGTAGGTTGGGGGGTAAAACTGTTGCGAATTGAACTCAAAGTGATGGCAACCAAAAATACGTTGCTTGCCAAAACCACTAGTAGAGGGCGTGAGAGTGAAATGGGACTCAGGGAGGTAAGTACAGGCAACGAGGAAAATATATTTATGTTTTGGGAGTGTTGCCGTCTTAAGTTTTAAATTGTTACCGTGGGAATGAAGCACAAGATTCATCTAGGTTTAGTTTTCCCATCCACAACAACAGTGCTCCAACACGGTGGAAATTGTAACTTGGTATGCAGTGCCTAAGAAGAAGCGCGGTTTGTGCCTGAAGGGACACAAACGTTTCCGGCTTGCGTGTCTAAAAGTGTCCAATATATAGGGGTGGTATTCAGCTCGCAGGCAATTGGCGCGCGCGTTCGTGGGTCGCCGCCGTCGGTTGCCCCCCGATGCCAATTTGCATGTATATTCAGTTAACGGCGGGCAGGTAAATTAGGTTATAACCGACCGTAACAATGTTCACAGGTTCAATCTCAACGTTTTCGGCTACCCCCACAACCAGACCAAACCAAAACTAAACTGGCAAAGGGTGAAGAGCAATGGAGACACGCACGTGATTATCAGCGACACGGGGACAAAAAGACGTCAAGGATGTGACAACCCTTTTACATTTCCGTCGATCAGATTGTTTCGTACAGTCATATACTGTTTATATAATAACTGATGATAACTGATGTGAAAACTAAATATGTATAAGGGTGGAAGTTAGAATTTTTATTTACTAAAAATATTTAGAAATATACTTCAGATTGGGTTATTATGTCAAGTGGAAAACAATAAATAAAATTCTTTTTGTCGACTTCTCTCGAAGGACAAACAAACCGGGATTTTGCTTTAGACCCATTTCCACAGCACCCTCTTCGATTCAAGTCGACATGGGCGATTTCCATGCTTTTTTGTGACCCTCTACGACTTTCCGCGTGTGTGTCAGGGATAAGACTTTCATTCACATGTATATGATCCAAACCCAAGAAGGCTCTACACAATCTTACGTGTGTGCGAAATAGAAAATAATGTGGAAATGTGTAGCAGCCGAAAGCAAAAAAAACTTGCAGATAATAAAAAACATCGAAATGACATTTTTGCGCTTATAAATCTTTTTGGGGGTGCTGGGCACCCCTTGGATATATTACTTATTTATTCGATTGCGAATGGATTTTTGTTGAATGAGTTTGGTCTGGTTTCCATAGATTTTATTTAATCTTGATATACTGATACATATGTCCCGACTAGTGAAAACTAGAGGGCGTTAATCGTAATAATGTAAACGTAATGTAAGTTAAATAGGAAAAATAGCTTAATGGATCGTAAATTTAATTAAGTAATTAGCACTGTACATTTTAGTGCTGCATAAAGTACGAAATATTTTGTTCAATTTGCGTGGAACATAATTCCCGCACCAGGGCGTATGTGTCTCCATTAAATGGGAAACAATTTAAAGTTTGCACTGACGCTGCTGGTGGCGCAGCGGCAGCATGCGGGTTGGTCGGTGCCCGCCATGTTTATGTGCGTTCATATTAGGCGCGCGATGTGTTTATGATTATTGCCGTTTAATTGGCCGTAATGTGTGCACATCGGCAGCACTGTCGACACACGGTGGGTCCGTTGCACGTGAATTACGAGTGCTACCCAATGGCGGCGCATGTGCACGTGTGCTGCACGTATTACACAATTTCTGATGCTTAGCCGATGAGCACACTCGCCGTATGCAAACAACGTTTCTCAATGACGCACGTAATGTGTACTCGTGTGTGAACGCCATGTCGTTGACAACATTTATTATGTCAACACGTTGCCATTGTGTGTTGCATTCTAAATCGAACAATGGTGTTAAGATTTAAGACCCAGGATACACCAAAACATCTTATAAATGATTATTTAGCAGGAAATTATTTTAAAGATAACAATATGAGGAAATTAGAAAATGTAAAGATAAGGAGATGAAGTAATGGAGAAAAAGAGAGAAATAGAAAAAAGGCAATAATAATTGCCAAACTATCTGTTCATACTCCAATATTTAGTAAAACTTTATATAATTCCCATTAAAGTAATTATAAAATCTCTTGGCGCAAATCCTTAAAACTTTAATGCCGAAAAGCACTTACCCTAAATATTGATGTACTAATCAAGCAATAAACATCTAAAAGTGCTTCAGGAAACCAATGATGTATCAACCTTGATACGCTAAAACTCTAAAAGTCTTTAATCAAAACGCAGGATACAGGATATGAAAGAGGATACAATTTGGGCAATTAATATTTTCCAAAAGGGGACGTATTACACATGTAACTACTCAATTGAGGGTAAAAGCCGGATCCCTCTAGGGGAGCACGAGCACGAGCGCAAATCCCGCGCGCGATAAGCCATCTCGGCACCGAACAACTTCTTTTGCTGCCGCCGTCCTTCCAATCAAAATGTAATAAACTTATTGCCGGCCGAATGCACGGATAAAAAGCAGTCTTTCATATAGCGATATATCAAATCCGTTGCATTAAAGTGCACTTGCGAGTCCGGACTTGTTCGACAATTCACAAACACACAAATACAGACCACATTACATACTCACATACTTGTTAGCATGTAATGTGTGTTGCCGACGATGTTTTACAGTTGTAATTTTAGTTTGTTGAATGAGATATCTTTACGCAACAAGAAATACTCGATGAGAGAGTAAAAGGAGCAATCGAATTAGAAATTGTTGAAAGTTCAATACATCATACGTCTGAATTTAATCGGTTCAATACACCCCGGTGCAGCAAAGTGAAGGGTTGCCGGGTAGCAGATGATATGATAAACTAGTAAGTGCTGCATCGATGGCGTTTTATTTATTGTTGATTTTCATTTTTATCTACCATTATAGGAAAAGCGTAGCAGTAAGCGTAGCGCAAACGCAGCGCAGCAGTTTTTATTCAATTTATTTTTCACTTAGGCGGCGTTTTACTATTTTTATGACGCGCTTGCGGTCGTAAACTAAAACGTTTTCAAAATATGCAAACGCAAGTATTAAATTGATGTTATAAATAAATAGATGCCACACATAGTTTGGTTTTATAGTCCTCGAACAAAATTTGTTCAATATTAATAATGAAAGACTCACAGTTTAACGACCCAACAATACAATTACAACAAATAAGCCTCGTTGCATCAATTTATGCAACACACATCACACCAAGCCACCAAAGTCTGCTACCAAATTTACACACGAGCAAAGTCATGTGCAATCTCTCCGCTGTAACATGTATGCGCAACTGGCTTCAGTTTCGATTTAATTAAGTGAAGGGTGGAATTGGATTAGCTCACAGCCAGTCCCAGCGTATTATGTTAAGTTTTCGTTTAAAACTATGTGAGCGGACGGACGTAACGTCGTTTTCCGACGCTTTGATGAAGTCAGCCGAGAGATACCAGACGCAAAAAAACCCGCAGTGGCGGGGAAAATTAATTCGATTTTCCAAACTCCAACAATGTCTAACTATAATTTTGAATCACCTAATAATTTATTATTAACGCGAGATTGCGAAACTTTTCCCACTGAAATTCAAATTGTTACGTGTATTTTTAACACTTAAAACGAACACACTTGATGTTGCTCGGTGTTCGTGGTCGTCTAGGGTTTCAACCCCACAAACTTTTCATCGTATTGAATATTTTTACAAGCAAAAACTTTTATACAACTTGCAAGTACAAATGGCACATAGACTTTTTGTTCATTACGTTTATTTCTTGCGTTTCTTTTCTATAGATTTTTTTTCTAAAGTTTGCAATTTGTTTTTTCGGTGCAATTTTCTTAGCATTGACAATTTTGTCTTACCCCGGAATATTCCAGCCCCAACCCAAAACAAATGCACTCGCAGTCAAGATCAACACCAGAATAGAAAGATACGTTAAGCACTTCTTTGCCATCCAGTTTGCAATGACTTTATTTTCAACAACCTTGCATTGTACATTTGTAAAGTTCTACGAAGAAGTCTTCCGACTAGTTCAGTGTCTTTATTATGATTATTTGAAAAGTTTACACATTTGGTTAACTAGTTTTTTTGTTAACATTCCAACTTTTTCCAGAAAAACCCAAAAAACAAAAAAAGCAAACTAAAAATTAATTTTTGATTATTAATTTCTAAGCTAACCTAACATTAAATGTGTAATAAATTAAGATAATCAATAAATTTGAACAGTAAATTAACGAATAACCTTTATGGCTTGTAAATAATTCAGTAACTAAGATTCCAAAGCACACAAAACTTGAAACTGTGCTTGAATGTGTAATGAGTTAATTATTCGATTGATTCGTTACGTAAATGGTAACTAACCGATGCAAACGTAATAGGAAACCAAAACGGAATTGAATCACGTTTGTCGTTGTAGTTCGTCTGTAATATCAACCCTGTGCATTTGAAATATTAATTTCTATTGATTAAGAATTTACACCACTTTAGGCAACCAAACAACGAATATTACTCAGGGTTTCAATCAATGTTAACTAAAACACAACAATACAATTATTTTCATTTAAACTAAAATTACAACTGCCTAGAGTTCATTAATTTAAATTAAACTTTGACATAAATTAATAATTAATGATAGTATACATTATAAATTAATATTAAAGTTTTTTAATGTTAATTTTTTGTAATGAAAAATAAGAAAAACCAAAAGCCTTTCCCATTTCCACATGTTTGTACAGTGCGTGCTCAAAGCTGTTAATCATCCAAATGCCGGGTTTAATTTGGCGCGGCCATAAAACAGATTGAGTGGCGAGAGATGTTATGTATACCTAGGGTAACATTAACCTGCCCGGCGCCTTCGCCCACAGCCGAAAACGCTTGCGAGCCCCTTAACCGCAATGACTTGTTGGCGCGCGCGCTCACAAACATCTTTTGTAAATTCAAGCTTTCACATCGGACCACCTCTCAAGTGCTTTACGCCTAACACCTACCAAACTTCCTTTGTGCGTGCTCTCGCCCTTAATTTACATACAAATAAGCATCTCGGTTAAAGCAAACCCTTTGAATGAATCTCATCGATAATTGATTATTTTGTTTACATTTTTTAACAAAACAATCTGTTTGCGTTTAGATGTGTAGATTATAACACAAATTAGGAAATTAAATTCATACCATGAAGTCATGTAAAATGTCACGTGTAGCAAATTTTGCGCGTGTTTCTTTTTGTTGTGTCGCGGCGGTGAGCACTTAGTTCAGCCGGCGAGCACCGCAAAATATAACAAATAGCAGCAATTAAGTTCGCCAGTGTGTCGCACCGTCGCGTCGCGCTATAACTCTTTGCGTTATATACGACGCTCTTGCGTTGCGACGTTTTCGTTCATCCGCGGGGTTGAAGTCATGCCGCCAACGACGATGCAATGTGGCACCCACCACGGCGAGAAATATCGAAATAAGCAAGCGAGCAAATGCGCGTCGTAATTACGACCGACTGCAATGCACACACGATGCATTGCGACACATTTAAGTCGTGTGTTTGCAAAAGTGGCAAAGGAACACGGAACACCAGCAGCAAACATCAACAGCAAAACGAAAAACGAACCACCGAGGAAATGTCAAGGAATGTTTTCTTTCATTTCAAGTCAAAGTAAATAATATTAAAAGACTTAGTTACAGCCCTAATGCACCAAATGTTAAAATAACCATACCGTTTTCTTAATTTAAAAGCAAAAAATCTTAAAAATTAACAGTTAAAAGTTTTAAAAAATTAAATAGGCGCGCTGTGTACGACGATAATTATTGCTCTCCAGTTCGCGCAACTTTGATGAATATTTTATGTACAAGTGACACACTTTACGAGTTGCGCACACAACCCCCAGTTTCGTAAATTAACTCATCAAATATGCATGTAAACTAAAACTTTAAGAATTAGTAACGTATAGTCGTAAAGTCTACTCAAAGCATAAGATTTTTATTTTTTATTAAACTCACCCCTAAGACACACCCTTAAAACGCACCCTCGAACATCCCTTAAAACGTTAACTTTGAATACTGTATATAGTTTATATAATATGCGTAATAGAGCTCTTCACCCTTAATATCAGCGCTAAACTCAACGTTTTATACGATTTCAAGGTTTAATCAATTTATAGTGGTTGATTTTAAATTCACCATCCCCGTCTAGACTTTCGACGCTATTGCGCCAACTCCAAGCAGATGAGGTTGGAGTTTGAGATGGATACTTTGTATTTAGCAAACCGTAATAAGTTGCACCCACAAACGACACGAGACAAGATTCGGTCTCATCTCAGGGTGGGTGCAAGTCGAGTTTATCGAGAGAAGTAACGAGTATACGCTCACCCCGCTACAACTACAAGCTGTTGGATGTAGTGAGTGAGTAGTACTTCAAGGAAATGAATGTGCTAGTTACTACAGTCGCCTTTGAGGTATGAGTTTTGGACTAAGGGGCGCGTAGTCAAGTGTGGCTAACCATGCACGCCCGAATGGATGTCAGGAATCTCAGCGCTTGCAAGACCACCCACGACCTTTAAGAGTCTGGTTTGGTCTGGCTTGGCAACCCTTTGACGGATGATGTGTGCACCATGCGCTGAGTATTAAATGAAAACAAGCTGCTTGACTCCTAGACTCTTTGACTCCAACCACCCCCATGGTGTGTTCACACAAAATTGGTCAAAGCCAATATATTTTCTTATTAAATCGACGGAATTTTATCCGGATAACAAAACAACAGCAAGTTGACTTACAAATAAGTATTGTTTAAGAGCAGGGGGTGAGTGTCTGTAATACCCAAACTTTCAAAGTTAAACTTTTCAATAAAGCCACCATTAAACGGGTTGTCGATTCGTTTGTATTTTCGCAATTATTAATCGCTTGTTATTGAAAT
>JARJDS010028129.1:0-14107 GCA_030264155.1 Atheta pasadenae | reverse complement strand
GAAAAACATGCAAAAAATATTTGGTTTGTATTAGTATTTGGTTATATTTTTTCAAATTTCTCAAAAGTAACGCATTGTATCAAAAAATGTTATTAAAGTAAATTGTTTATTACCTTAGTTGCTATAACTTTTGTTAAAAACATTTTTTGATATTTTTATTAGAAATAGTAGTTTTTTGTGTTTTTGTCTTAAAAAACATGCAAAAATGTTAGGTTTGGATTAATATTTTGTTATATTTTTACGATTTTCACAAAATCAATGCATCGTATCATAAAATGTTGTTAAAGTAAATTGTTTATTAACTAAATAGCTATAACTTTGTTATAAACATTATTTGTTATTTTTATTACAAATAGTAGTTTTTTGTGTTTTTGTCTTGAAAAACATGCAAAAAATATTTGGTTAGTATTAGTGTTCGGTTATATTTTTTTCAAATTTCTCAAAAGTAACGCATTGTATCAGAAAATGTTATTAAACTAAATTGTTTATTACCTTATTAAGTACAACTTTTGTTAAAAAGTTTTTTTGATATCTTTATTAGAAATAGTAGTTTTTTGTGTTTTTGTCTTAAAAAACATGAAAAAATGTTAGGTTTAGATTAATATTTTGTTATATTTTTACAATTTTTCCAAAAAGTAATAACAATTTCAACGTAAAACTTAATTTAATATGTAAAATATACCCTACTAAAGTTATTTCTTTAATAACAAAACGTCAGTTTGTTTTTATATTAAATCTAACTCTGTAATAACTTTCTATCTATCTAAAATCTTAGTCGTCTCGCGATTAAAGTTCGGTACATTGTTTAAGTTCGCAAATTGCCTTGCAGGTGCGTTGTGCGCGCGCGTGCAGAGGCGTGTGTAATGGAGGATTAAGAAAATTCATTTATCAGCCGGCTTAATTTGCCGCCCGACTGCCCCCGGCCAAACAAACATTCTCGCAATCCGGCCCGCTACATCGCCACCCAGTTTGCAACATATTTAACGAGTAAACTCGACTTAAAACACTCTCGACACATAAAACAACGCGGAAAACTACACACTTCACAACGCCTCCCTAAAACCAGCCTCTGTTCCAGCCCTACTAATTGCAAATTGTAATTTGGGCGCTGCAAACTTTTCTTTTGTCTTTAAACTTAACTTAAACAAAACACAAAGTATCATCAACAAGATTTTCACACGTAAAACAAAATTCCTCCAAACATTAAAAAAAACAAAACAACAACCTAAATAAATAAATTTGTTTGTAATCAAACATTCCATGGATTGTTCGCAGGTTTCTGGACAAAAACGGCTTCATCTACGGCCTGCTGGTGCCGGTGGCACTCATCGTCCTGATAACATTTTCTTATCTCCTTCGGTCGGCCGTCGTTTCCCGCTACGTCATCAGCATGCAGGTTGATAAGCGCGTACGTGACAAAATGCGTAGGAAGCGGACTCTTCAAATCGTCCTGTTTACCAAGGTATTTATCCTTTTAAGTCTTCCTAAACCCTTCAAAACCTTTCCAAACCCTTTAAAACCCTTGCGCGACGTTGTAGTCACAACCTATATCATTTTTTTCCTCTTACACGCACATTGGGTTGCCTAACCTATATAATCAAACTTAAAACTATGGTTATGTTATGTTTGTTTATCTGTTCGTGTCCAGATTACAATGGTATTGTCTTCGGTGATGGTGCTGGGCGCACTGACAATGTTCATCAAATCGGATCCACTCTGGATCGGCTATCACGTCGGGCAAGGACTGCAAGGAATACTCATCGCCATGCTGGTGACGTGTAATTGTCAGGTGCTAAAGTTGTACACGCGTAGCATCAAATCGAAACGCTCCAAAATGGCGCCGACTTATGGTAATCTTGCCTCCGAAGCGCGTAATATCATCGGTCATCATTCGGGTATCACAAAATCCACTAGTTTGCAATTACTAACATGGGAACCAGCGCCTGATTCTGTTTAAAGCGTCAAAACAAACAAACAAACAAAAAAACAAAATCATCAAAATGTAAATAATATTTTGAAAAAAAAACAAACACAAAACAAAAAACAAAATTATAGACTGATGTGACATATAAAGATTAAATTGACTATTTAAAGCATTGGATTGTAGATGGCGTTAGTTGCATATCAATTTGTTTTGAATTAATTCATGAATAATTATCATGGTAAATATTTAAATCAGTTAGAAAACTTTGTAAACCGATTAAAACTTTGTTTAACTTCTTAAAATTAACCGAGATATTAATTATTTATTCAAAACGGTATCAAAACACAAAAGAAAAATAAATAGTATCATGATATTATCATATCAATAACCATAAAACATTTACATATCATTATAAGAAGTGTATATCATGTCAAACACAAAGAAAACACAAGAGATGACTCTTATTCTTATTATTATCAGTAAAAAATTCCTCGCACGCTTCCTTTCATACGTGGCGCGATCCTGCAGAACTTGCAGACGCTGCAGGAGACACTAATGTAATATCCGTGTTTGCCTAGCCGTAAATATGTGTGCATAACAGTGTAAATATTAATCCTAAGCCTAGACGCGGTAAAACTGCTGAAGAAGCTGAAAATGCTGAAGATGAAAAATATCAAAGATAAAAAATTATGGAAAAAAATTTGAAAAAAATGTAATGATTTTTTTTAATGATAAAAAACGTAGGCGCTGTGAATGTTAATTATATAAATTTAATTGTTAACTAAAGAATACTTAAATGTTTATATTGATGGAGTAAATGCTTAAATATAAATATTGATTGTACATAATCATTTATTTAGTTTAACAAATAAAAATGATTTTGGCATATTTTGGATTTGTGTGATTTATTGTAGGCAACTTTATATACAGTATATACACTGTTAATGCTATTTGCATTTAATATATGGTTGTTTTCTTTTGTTTTTTTTTTGTTTTATTGAATGTGATAAAGGTTGTCATTGTAGTTTGTTTGGGTATGTTCGTGGATTGTAAGTATGATAAGTGCGTGCGAATGTGAGGTGAGGGAATGCGATATGAAAGTCAGTATGCACCGAGGTGGCCGAGTGAGAAGATGTGTTTAATTCGGTTTAATAAAACTACTATTACTTTTTGACTTGTGCTTATAACATTTTCATTCCGGTGTCTCCAGTCAACAATGAAGCCAATCCTGGAGTGGCGCCCTAAGTTTATCTGTATGTGTTTAAAGAAGTTTAATTAGAGGAACTCCTCAATTGCCGTCAGCTGACCGGCACCGCGAGAACCTCGTGGTAGACGTGCGCGATATTCTGCGATTGTCAACGTCACAAAGTAAGTAAAAGATTTGAATTTTCTGGGTTCAGTATATTAACTTTTTAAGGAACTATTTAACTATATAAGAAAATTTTGAACAGGAAAATTGGTTAATAAGAAGAGGAGATATAAGAAATTTACTATGACGTGTTTTCAAAAATCAAAAAAAAAAATTGTTTAATTTTAAAAGCAGAAAAAAAATACTTTATGGTTGTTTTACGGCTTAAACTTAAGTATAGGTTAAAAAGATACTATTTAACTATATAATAAAATTCAGAACAAAAAAATTGGTTAATAAGAAGACGAGATATAAGCAATTGTTTAGTTGAAGGTTCTACTTCAAAATCTTAAACTTCAATATCTTAATGAACTCACATTTCATCATTTATTATAAGTTATTTACGTAAGTAATTAAAGTCAGTTCCGCCACACCACCTTGTAAATTACCTCCACACTGGTTCGCTGGTAATACAAATTTAATTAACGACATTACGGTAATCGGGCTTCCTATAAATTAACAAACTGCTCAAACTGCACAACCAAACTGCTCACAAAGCTCACATTTCTCTGTTAAACTACGGCAAACTTTATTACGCATATCGACTAACTTCTTGTTTATCGCACAAAACTTTAAAACTACCCCAAAACCTTTAAACCACAAAATAAAAATAAGAAATCAACAGAATTTTAGCCAAAAAAAAAACACGTCATCGCAAAAATCGTTGTACATCCGCCATTTTAAAACAAAACTCTTCAAAAAAATTATGGTAATTAGTCAGTAAGATGTATAATAAAATAACGTTAATATTCTTTTGTTTTCCTTTGTAATTTTTCTCACAAAAAAAATTAAGTACAATATTTCATGATGAAAACAAATGCAAGTAATTTATACGAAATGTTGTCATATTTCTCAGTTCGCGTCTATTTTTTACATTCAAACACAAAAAAGTCAATTCCATTACGCAGCGGGAATAGAATAGAACGTCGGTGTCGGCTTGGCACGAACAAAAAGCTCGGTTTATCTTAATTAACTTCATTTAACTCGTCGCTAGCAGAGTTGGCAAACTGAGAAAACCTCACCAAGTCACCACGCTTGCTTTCCAAAGTTTTCCGTCATATTTGTTGTCTAATATGATTTACGCCCATTTCACACTCTTGTAACTTTGTACTAATTGGTTGATAATTTAATTATATCAACCGTTAACGTACAATTCCTATAAGGATTAATTAATCACACAAAGTAATTTATTTTTTTAAATAATTTACCAAACTTAGAGAGAACAAGGGTGTGTTTAATGTGGGCTGTTGGACATTTTGTGGTTATCCTTCGTTGTACGCACGCATAACGACGAGGGTCCTTCACAAATTTCATCCCTGTGAATTGTACCTACATTTAGAATCATTTAGTCTAACGATTCGTAGAAGCAAATGCTGGTAATGTTTTGAAAAGCATTCACAATGTTCGAAAGTCCGATGGTCATTTTGTTTGATTATCATTACGCTCATGGTTCATAAATATTAATTATCTACTAATGGGCAATATGTTGTGTTATGCACTGTATTGTATTTTATGTTTCAATGTTTAGTACGAATGTTAATGTGACGTAACACAATAAATAAAAAACATTTATGAGTTATGTGTATAATTTTTATAATGTAGGCAACCCAATGTACATTTTTTAATTAAAAATATTAATTATAATCGACTCCAACCACGATTTCTTACAATTTATTATATTTTTAGTAATTTACGAATAAAAAAAATCTTTATAGATGGCGTCTTGGTATAATTTGTGTTTAATGTAGGCAACCCAATACACAGTTTTTAATTAAAAATAATCAGAAATGATTAACGACCGATAAAAATCACATGCTGGGAATTAAATTAAAATTTTAATCGATTCTAAGCACAATTTCTTAGAATTTATTTACGAAATGGCGCCTGAGAAGTAATTATGAACAACAAAATTAATTATGCACCAGACACGTGTCATATATTGAGTTTTGCTTTAATCGTGATGTAATTCGAAAATTCCGACATGCTGTGCCTACCCCGCGTCAGACAACAAAACTCAGAGGTTGAAATTTCCCAGATTTGTGCGCCAACGCTGTGCGTTTCAGGCGCGTTTAATCATTCAATTCAAATCATTCTGCGTTCCTTGCAAATTGAGAAATTCTCCACTTCTCATTACACGTGAATATATCGAAGAATTAAATCGCATTGCTCATTAGTATGGCGGCATTAATGCCAAACAAAACAAAACAAAACAAAAAAAAAGTAGTGATTTTGTAATGCAGAAAACAAGAAACTGAAAACATAGCGTTAAGGGTTGAGGGTTAAAGTTGAAAATTGAAGTAAAGAAAACATGCATTAATACATAAATTACCAATCACTTTGCATACGTTAATTTAATTTTAAACTTAATTCTCATCTCAATTAAAATTCGCCATGTAAACTTTGCGAAAACAAAAGCGATCAAATTGTTAATTACTTTTAAAGTTTACGTTGCGCATAAAACTTTTGGATAATTTAATTTAAAACATTTATTTGTTAAAAAAACTTTAACTACCTTTTTAGTTTTAATTATTTCCAAAGTTAGTTACTAACGCCATCTATACTGATTTAATTAAACTAACATTTTTTATATATTTTGCGTTAGGTTGGTTGCATATATTTACTTTTATCTGTTTCAGTTGTTAGTTTTGTTTGTTTTTGTTTTAGTTTTGAACTTTGAAAACCAACATTCGTTTTTAAACTTCTCAATTTCTCCCCCCTAAAGAAAAAGTTTACCGCTTCAGTTTAGTACAGTTTATATCTGTTACCCCCCAAATCCGTCGAAAAGTTTTGACTCCCTGCCGAGTTTAATACTCTTCTAGTCGTTCTAGACTCCCTTGCTTCCTGTTCATCTTCCATTTTATTTCTTCGTTACTTTTTCTTTAAAATATATTTGACGGCGTTTATCTGTAAATTATTTTGGTATCTTTCTGGTAAAAAATAAAGTGTTCAAAGTGAAAAGTTATGTTTTGTGGCGAATCTAAAATTTAAAATGGGAAAACTATTTGTTTTTTTTTTCTTCTGTTTGGACTTGATGGAAATACTTGGAAATTATCGAGGATCTGAGGATTAAATTACAGTTACTACTTGAAGTGAAGGCGCAAGTCTCGGCTACACTTTGATATAGTATCTCGAGAGAGAGGTTGTCTTAAGGATAAAGATGCGTCAGATCCTTCAGATGTTTCGTGCTTCCTTCAGAATTGCCAAGTTGAAATTCGAGTTTAATCTCTGTCCCTCAATCGCAGTTCACGTTCCGTGTGAATTCTGGGGATTTATTTCGTCCTATTGCACGAGTCAGTTTTCAGATTGCTGAGATTTGTCATTTTAGACTTTAATATCTTTAATTTTTAAAGCAATTTGAGGTATTTATTGTTTTTAGTAAAGAACTTCATTTTTACGTTTTTTGCATTTTTTAACCTAAAAAAGTAGTGTCCGACCTGTAGTAACGAAGTTAGGCGGCCGTGCACGACAACTTCCGAAACCAGTTTCGGTTTCGGCTGATTCGGACACTACTATTTAGTGCTTTCCTAACCTTAAAATTACCAAAATGTTGTGATTTATTGTTCAAAAATAATAAAATTGATGAATTTGCTTTAAAAACTTGTGAATTGGCACTGTTAATTTGAAATAAATAATAAGTGTTTCTATATTTTGTTATTTGTTTCATAAAAATGAGGCGTTTGTAAATTTTTGCATCCAATAAATCGTGATAAACCACGTTTTTGCAGGCATTCGCTTTACTTGAATGCAAAAAACCCGAGCGCTTTGGAATTGTTGGAAAATCCATCAATTTGATCCCGCGGGGCGTTTTCAAGCGGCGTCGTGACGCTTTCGTTCGATTCAAAAATTATTACGCCATTAGCTATAAATATTGACATCACCTGAGGTATAAATATAAAATAAAAGACAGCACAAGCCTCAATGGATTGCAATTTATTGTTTGAAATTTATTTCCAAACACGCACAGCAAACAAACTCCGCGAGCTTTTTGGTGGGATTTGTAAAATTTGTTTGCAATTTATGTTCATGATAAAAATACGTATATATATATTTTTTAGGTTGTAATTTGAAAAATGTCATCATTATTGTTGTTTTTAGATTATGAAACGTCAGGCTGTCTAACAACGCCGCCATCAGAATGTAATATGGGTAAAACTTTTCGGTGCTTTATTGCTTTTCCAATGATGAGCTGTACAATGTACATCACCGTCAACCGACAACCCTAACCCTAACATCTTCCTTGTACTACGACCGAAAACATCTTACAGCTTCGGCTATGTTGGCTATTACTGACACCGGTATGCAGACACAAACGTGTTTCCTTTCACTTAGCAGCGGGTATCTAACGTCGTTTGGGCAGGAGACGAGCAAATAAAAGTACGTCAACGACGAGATACATTGAGGATCCAAATACTAAAGACAAGAACGAACATGCGAGACATGTACATGTTCTGACTGGCTCATGGACAACACCAAGCTTGGGATACGCCTGGACGAGCAACCGTCGGTGTTGTTTATCCTTTATCGCATTAGTGACGGTCCAGAACGGAAGCGCGAATTCCGAAACGACAGGAAGCAACTGAAAATAACGTTTATCGTTTAGTTTTCCATCTTGGCTTACGTATTTAGTTGCTGTACTCATAAAAATGAATAAGATGCCAGAACGTCCACATTTTCCAAATTTTTCCTGTACAGACGCCATTTTGAAATAAATAGCTTCAAAAAAATGATTGTAATTAGTCACTAACATATATAATAAAAATAGGATTTTTGGGAAAACTGCAAAAAATAGAAAATGATGAATCCATAACAATGTAATTCAAAACTTGTTTGCGTTGTTTGGTATTGCATTGCTACCAGAGTTATCCGATTACCCAATTTGCACCACAATCCCAATCACATTGAGCATCAACACTATACTACCCCATTGCCGTTCCATTTTACCGCTGCAATCCGCACATCCCTCAGAATAGCGTTTTCATCAAAGCGTTGGTGCGAACTATACGATGTTGTTCTTGTTATTGATATTCGGTTGGCGTAAAGCAATTTGGACGGATCGTCGCATCGCGTTGTCGGTAAATAGATATTTCCTTGCAAATTGCAAACAACACCAGCATAAAAAATATATGAGTTTATCACTTGCGAACACCGCGACCAATAACACAACCCTCCAACAATGAATTGTGTAAATATAAAAAACAAACGATCAAAAAAAATTAATTTTATTTATTTATGGTTTTCTATTTCAAGAGGTATGTTGTTTTAGGCCAGGGCTCAGTCAATTGTTAGTGCAAATAGCACGAAAATATAATTAAATGACAATTTTCAGTAAATTTATTCGATTCGTAATAAATTGTGTATTTGCACTTGCTTACAGTCCTACTTATAACTTAAAGTTTTAGCGCTATAGCGGATAGCCTATCGGCATGTATGTCCTTTTATGCTTATAACTTCTAAACCATATAAGTTTGTCGGGCCTGCATATAGTTTTGTATGGATTAGAACAGTTTGACAATATTTTAAACAATTTATTTAACAAAAATGCATTTGGCAGTACATTCACTATACAGTTAAATATAATAAGATACTAATTTCTTTGTTATAACCATTTAACAATGTAATTATTCTTTTTACCAACTCTGACTAAAGTTATATTATTTGCTAGTTTGTGAACATTAAAATTTAATACTTCATTCGGATTATTCGCACGTTGTTGATTGACATAGAATCCACCAGCTGAGATAATTCTAACAGCATCCACTAAAAATATGAAAATCAAATTTTAGAATAAACTTCTTAAAACATTAAAGTGAAATTACCTTGTCTTGAAAAGCATCCAATTTTTAAAGATAAATCCAATAAACTCATTCCTGCTTCTGGCAAGACTTCCACTACCTCAGCCCCTTTAAACATTTCCATTAACTGATTAGTTTCCAGTTTTGCAAGTGCACTGACATCTCCATCATATAGAGCTTTAGAAGTATCCAAAGCTTCTGCTAAACCTTTATCACCATGTACTAACAGTGTAACTTGTTCTGCAAGATGTTTTTGTGCTAATCTTTTTTCTGGTGCTTTTCTATGTTTTTGAATTAATTCATCAATACTACCAGTTTTATCAAATGTAAACAAGTATAACATTTTTTCAGCTTCTGCATCTGGCATACGCACCCAAAACTGATAAAATGTGAAAGAAGTAGTTTTATCACCAGCTAACCAAACTGCATTACCAGCTGATTTTCCTAATTTGTCACCCATTTCTGTGGTGATAAGAGGTAACGTCAACCCATACACTTGTGTTTTGCATGCTTTGCTTATTAACTCTTGACCTGACATTATATTACCCATTTGGTCTCCTCCACCAACCTTAAACAAACACAATCAATTACTTTTTTATTATTTAATACTAAAATCTTTCAAAATTTACTAAAATTGAAGTATATAAGATTTTATTTACCTGAAAACGACATCCATAACTTTGAAACAAATGCAGCCAATCATAAGCTTGAAATAATTGATAACTAAACTCTGTCAAACTCATTCCTGCTGGTGATTGTAGTCTTGTCTGTACACTAGTTCTTGACAACAATGTTCCCATACGTAAAAAACGTCCTGCATTACCTAGTAAATCTACAGGAGTTAATTTTTTGTACCAATCTTCATTATTTAAAATCCTAACCAAGAAAAATACAAAATTAACTACAAAGAAAAATATGTCACAACTTTTTAAATTTACAAGTACATACATTAAGGATCCCAGCTTTATATTCTGCGCAAAATGTTTTTGATGATTGTTAAAAATGAATTCTAAATTTTGTTTGATTGATTGTAAATTTCCATCAATATATTCATCATTCAATTTATCCCTTTCTGTGTTTTTGCCACTTGGGTCCCCTATTCTACCAGTAGCACCACCTAACTATAAAACATTTAATAATAAATAAATAAAAATGTTGCTTTATATTTACTATTAGCATAAATTAATTCAAATTTACCAATGCTATGACATTATGTCCCCCTCGTTGCCAATGTAATAAATTTATTAAAACTAAAAGATTGCCAACATGTAAGCTAGGAGCAGTTGGATCCATTCCTGCATACACACATTGTGGTGAAGCATTTAGAAGATCTTTCACTTCACCACTAAAAATAATAATAAAGTCTGTTTTAAATAAGTAAATACAAGAGAATCCAGGAGGTTATGCAGGTTAAACTCACGCAGAATTATCAGGAAATATGTCTTGCCACATTCCCCGTTCTTTTAATTGTAATATATTTCGTGAAGAATACCATCTTTGAATTATTCGGAATTGATTTAGTGTGTTTTTATTTAAATTCTTAATAATAAACATGTTTTTAATTATTGGAATATTTATAAAACTTACTGGACTTGGGCTTATGCAACTTATATGGCAGTTGTTAGTTGGGTTGCATAAGGAATAAATACTTTTTGTTGATGTTAATAACGCAATATTTACTCCACTTTATTTACTAAAATTTAAACAATAAATCACAAACTTTACTGCTCTACACGGAATTTATTTAATTTATATTATAATTTTGTAAAACAACGTTCTATTCTTTCGGGTGTTATCGTTTAAAGTCGTTATAAAATGACGCACTTGTTGCGCATGCGCTTTATTCAGCTTTATTGTTATTGAAACATTTATTGCAATTTATTGTTAGTTATTCGAAAATGCTATGTTTACAAATGTTTAGTATTTCTCAAAATATCATCAATCCCCACTGGCACATCTCCAAATTGAAGAAGTTTATTAATATCACTCATTTTTATTTCATCATCTTTCAATATCCGACGTTCTTCCTTTAAAAACTCATCTATCTGGGTATCACTCCATTTTTGTTTTTCTAACATAATACTTCCTTTTGTACCCAAAATATGTGCCTTACTAAACGTCAAAGGACGTTTTGTACTTTCATGTAATTTAAAGTTATATTCTTTGAACAAAAACACTAAAGCAACGGTAGTTTGAATTCGAGCTAAACGTAAACCTAAAAATAAATTTCATAAACCTCTAGAATTATTACACTAGTATTTTGCACAAAAAATAACTTTAAAGTTGAGTATAGTTGGTTGCATACCTATACATTGCCGAGGTCCTTCACCAAACCCTAACCAATCACAAGATTCTGCATTCTTTCTATTCTCAACTGAAAAACGATCTGGATTAAAAACATGAGGTCTAGGATAAAGATCTTCATCCCAATGAATAGCCATAGTTGGAATAAAAACTTTAGTTCCTTTTTCTAAAGTTAAATTCGTGCCAGGCACATGATATTCCTTCGAACATTCACGATGCAATATGGTAACAGATGGATATTTACGTAACGTTTCTAAAAATCAAATAAATTACCAAAAATTATCTACAAATAACCTTAACAACACCATTAATAACTTGTCCTAAATAAGTTAACTGTTGCACTCCTTCATAAGTAAGTTCTCCATTAAATTTCCCAATAACCTCATCAATTTCTTCTTTAATTTTGAATTGAATCTCCGGTTGTTGTGCTACTTCATACAGAAAATGTGCAATAGTACTTGCCGAAGTCTCAAAACCAGCCGCAAAAAATACAAACGATTGCGTGATTATATCTTGCAAATTAAAATCTTTATCACTTCGTTTTAACTCAATCATTAAATTAATAAAATCTTCACGTTTTGGTACAGTACCATCTTCTCTAAGCTTCACAGTTTCAGTAACAATTTCGGTATAAAACGCTTCAACATCTCGGTAATGATTAACAACATTTAATCTGTGGCAAAGGTTTGGGAAAAAGAAAGTCATTAACCTGCTGAACGCTCTAAACGTGTCAGTATCAAACACTTTTCTTCCATATTTATAAAAATCAGAATTAGTATTTACAAAACTATTTGTTTCCAGACCAAAACCTACATTACCAATGACATCAATTGTGAAATTAGCACTTATGACTTTAATATCAAACACTTCTTGTGTTTCAAGATATTCCATCATTGGTTTGGCACAACTTTGTATATTAGGAAACATTCCTTTAAGTTTTCCACTAGTAAAAGTCGGTGTTACTTTCTGCCTTATTCGACGCCATTTGTCCCCACCGATTTGGAACATATGTGCGCTAAGAGGCTGTGCAGTTTCGTGATAATAAATTCCTTTCTCATCGAAATGATTAAAATCTTTAATCAGAATTCGTTTGATGATGTCTAAACTCACAGGAACGTAGACAGGTGTAGTTGCCAAGTACATTCCACCGTGTACTTCTTTGTAAAATTTAAAATATTGATACGCTTCGATGAGATGAATTCCCATATTGGTGGTGGATTTACTGAAGGGGTTGTTGATGTGTCCCCATGGTATTGTTGGATATGGAAGTGATAAAATGTTTTTTGATTTCCAATATGTAAACTTTCGACGGAAATAATAGACTATAAACGCGGTTATTGTTGAGACAAGTATTAATAATGATGATAACATTTTGACTTTCAGTTTTAAACTGACAATGTTTCTATAAAACATTTACATTTATTGTTAGTGTGGTAGACATGTAGACATAATAATATATTTTATACTTTTGGTGTACAAATAAGACATTGTTTGTTTATGACTTTGCATTCTTATCTCAATGACACAGTGTTTTAATTTCATGTTTTAATAATAACTCAAAAGTAAATTAGGCAGATAATAATTGTTTCATCA
Source organism: Atheta pasadenae (assembly GCA_030264155.1). Lineage (NCBI taxonomy): Eukaryota > Metazoa > Arthropoda > Insecta > Coleoptera > Staphylinidae > Atheta > Atheta pasadenae. Next base: position 1,086 of record JARJDS010028129.1, on the reverse strand, counting down.
CGTTGTTCACTTTAATTAAACGCTATAAAGTAAACAACTTTATGTTAATTATATTATATACTTAATAAAAATATGTATGTAGATATATAAATGTTCACTTACATACAGGGCCGGATTAAGATTTGTACCGCCCTTGGGCACTGAAGAAAATGCCGCCCTATTTTATTATATCTACTTGTTGAGTTTTAAGTTTTTAACTAACATCTAAGAATGATGTATGTTTTGAACAAAGCTACATTAGTTAATTATATATTGTATAGAAAATGTTTTCTCACTATCTAAATTTTGCCGCCCTAGAAAATTTACCGTCCTGGGCACTAGCGCCGACTGCCTCTAGTGTAAATCCACCACTAGCTGCACAACTACTAACACACACCGACTAGTGTACGTGTCCACGGAGAACTGCGCGTGTTTGATATACTATTTAACACACGTTTGTTTCTTAAATAATACACAATTAAAACTAAAAAAAACACACACTAAATACAATGTGGTGCGAAGCGTTACGAAGCGCAAACGACTGCCGCACTACTACTATCACACACCGACTAGTGCACGTGTTCACGCAAAACTGCGCGTGTTGCGGTGAAGCATACGCGCAGGGTAGGGTCGCACCGTAGGCAACTGCAAACACACTAAATACGATGCGGTGCGAAACGTTACGAAGCGCAACCGACTGCCTCACTACCATAGCTCACTACTACCATACTACATGCATACTACTACTATCACACACCGACTAGTGTACGTGTTCACGCAAAAAATATACAACATATATTTTATTTTTTAAGAATTTTCAGTTTTGTGTGAGATATACATCTTCAATCATGTCTTCAATCAACATCTATGAATGATGTCTGTTTGAACCAAGCTACATTAGTTAATTATATATTAACTAGCCCCGACTGCCGCTAGGGAAAATCCACCACTGTTCGTAATCACGGAGGATAGATATAAGGAGTCCGAACGCAGAATTCATGGTACCTGATGAAATAGTTCGATTTACTGCCACTAGCTGCGCATTTATTTGTCGTGAACCAACGTAAACCAATCAGAACCAATGTTATTATTATTATTGCACGTAAA
>JARJDS010028117.1:0-27621 GCA_030264155.1 Atheta pasadenae | reverse complement strand
TGGCGGTCGGCCATCATGGATTTCAGCTGTGTCGTAGCAGCTGGTAGCACCTCACACGCACACGGCCGCCATAAATGCGCGCAGTGCAGTTGGTCATACGTTCGAAAGCAACTCTTTAGCTATAATTGAAAAATTAGAACGTGACAATTGGATAATAAGGTGGGGAGATACAAGCAATTTTCCATAACGAAATCTCAAAAAATCAAAAAATTGCTCAACTTTGAAGGCCAAAATAAAATACTTCAGGGATGTTTTGTTGCTTAAAGATTTATATCGCACACATAACTTAAAGTTCTTAAAAAATAAGATATCATAAAATTTCAATCATAGGGCGGCATTTTCTTCAGTGCCCCAAAATTCTTTTTTTTTACTCTGTTTTGTTGCAATGTTAAACATTCATTTTTACAGGTGTAAATTTGTTTCATTTCTTTTGTGTTTATTTAATGAAAATTCAAAATCAAGGAAGAGTCTGAACGAGATTAAGAGTCGAACAGATTGCACTAGTGCGCTATCTATTGGTGGTTTTTCTAATTAGGTAGTACTCCACTCTGCCGATGACTCTGCTCCACTCGTTCCGTACAGGGAGCCAGAGATTCTGGGAGTCTGCTGGGAGCAGCTGGAAGCGACGTGGGAGCGACCACGAGCGACCATAAGCGACCGACTCTGTGGAGCACCTTTGGAGCGACGGAGCGACTGGGGGACTAGGTGGGACTAGGGGACTAGACCTAGGGCAGCCTGGGGCAGCCCAGGGCAGCCTGGGGGTTTAATATTTATGGTAGGCAACTCTTAATGATCCATCGTTTTCAAGGACAAAGTGGAATTTATAACCACACAACCAGACACACAACCAAACATACATCAGTTCTCATCAGTGGTTCTTGAGCTTATTGTTTTCCTGGAAATCAAGAAAATGAACCGTTTATTTGGAAAAGGCAAGCCAAAGGAGCCTGGCCCAAGTATTTCTGATTGTATAACAAGTGTAAGTTGTATTTGTATTGCTTTTAAATCATTAAGTAATGGATGACTCATCATTGTAACATTTAGGTTGATGCTCGAGCTGATGGAATTGAGAAGAAAGTCTTAGCTCTTGATAATGATCTCAGGCGGTTCAAGGAACAAATGTCTAAAATGCGTGAAGGGCCAGGTAAGAACGCGGTTAAAGCCAAAGCAATGCGAGTTTTGAAGCAGAAGAAAATGTATGAACAACAATTGGATAACCTGCGAGGACAGTCATTCAACATGGAACAAGCTAACTATGCTCACCAAACACTCAAAGATACTCATGCAACTGTTGTTGCTATGAAGGATGGCATGAAACAGATGAAACAAGAGTTTAAAAAAATTAATATTGAAGAAATTGATGTAATTTTAATTTGCTTGTGTAGTACTATGTCTCTTTAATCATAAATCTTTAATTTTACACTTAGGATGTGCAAGATGAACTTGCTGATATGTTAGAACAAGCTGATGAAGTTCAAGAAGCTTTGGGTCGAAATTACAACATGGCTGAAATTGATGATGATGAGCTAGCTGCTGAATTGGATGCCCTTGGAGATGAAATTGCACTTGATGATGATGCTACCTACCTTGATGATGTCTTAAATGCACCTGAGGCTCCTAGTAATAAGCCTGAGAAACCTGAACAAGCCAAGAACAAGGTAATCTTTGAAAAGTTTGATTGAAAATTTTCCTTATTGTTATTATTTGTTATATTGTTTCAGGATGGCATTGCAGTCGATGAGTTTGGATTGCCTCAAATTCCAAACTAGATTTTAAATTTATTTAAGATATAATATAAAAAATTAAATTTTGCACAGAACTATATTAATGTTAATATATATTTTATATGCTTTGCTTTTCACTTGAATTGAGCAAAACATAAGCATTTTAGGCATAAGGCGAGAAATTAAATAAATATAGTTTTTTGTAATTATAACTCTTGTTTGTGTATATAAGTATTATTATATTTTTGGTTATATTTTAAAATAAATTTATTAATCAAAGTTTTTACATTTATATTTTTTGACTTTGGTCAAATTTTTCACTTTTTATTTAAGAAGTGCGCGATTTTGCCTAAAACTAATATGTAAAAATCTTATAGAAGATCTAATATAGAATCATAATTTATTTTTGGTTTATTATTATTAAAATAATTGCAGAATTTGTTAGATAAGTCTTGGATCCTACCAGAGACCGTACCACCAAAACACTTCATCGCAAAACCTCTCTACAGTCGCCATTTTGAAATAAATTCCTGCCAAAAAATAATTTTCACTAACATGCATAATAAAATCACGTGATAAAATTATTATGTTTTATTCTAAAAGATGACTGAAAAAAAATCCAACGAAAGTCGGGCAATTTCTTTGTTTTTTTCAAACATGCTATTGAAAATTGGTCAAATTCCTTGACCATATTATTCAAATTCAAATATCTAATTTTTCTTTTGCAGTTTAAGAGTAGTACTTTAACAGATGACTAAATTTAATTCATAAATATTCTTGAAAGTATTTTATTTTAGACTTCAAAGTTGGGCAATTTCTTTGTTTTTCTTTTCATACACGTTGTTGAAAATTGATTATAACTTTTGAACTTGTTATTCAGTTTCATTTTCCTAACATTTCCAATACAGCTTAAATTTTAATTAATTCCTATGAATCTTCATGATTTATTGCGTAAGAAGAGCACGAAAATAAATAATTGAGTTTAGAAGGCGCAATAAGGCCTAATAGAACACACATTTTTTTAGATAATTTATATATTTTTATTTACATTTAGATTATTTTCATAAATATACATGTCTTCAACAGGTAATGTTTAATAATCAGGAACTTAATTAAATCATCAATATCCATCTAGAAACTGTTGCATAAACCAAAGATGGAAGAAATTATTGTCAAAATATCGACCATATAACGACCACATCCAATGCATTCAATTGTTAGAGTTCTTGTTGTAACAATTTAAATAGGATACTAAGAACTAAAGAATTACTCCAGTTCATGGTAAAGTCATAACGACTGCATTCGAAGAAGATGCACCATCATTAGAAGGGATTTCATGTATTTCAACCACTGATTCCTGTTGAAAAGACAGCAATTAGTTTTTAATTAAATAAAGACTTCATAATAATAAATATTAAACAGCTTATGTTTGTTATAAATAAATAGGAACAGTATTGGAGAAAACAGAGCAACTCTTCTTCTGTTATACTGGATGTTGAGATAATAACTTTCCAAACAATCACTTGGTCTAATTGAATGTCTGGTAACTCAATGAATTAGAGACTTAGTTAATTCCCAATTACGTAAATATCATGTTATAAAAAGTTTATCAAATCATCCATCATGTGACTAATGATAAAGACAAATTAAATTGGGAACACCTAGTATCTATGATGATTTTTTCAAAATATATTTTGTTTCCAAAAAAAATTATGATTTTGTAATGATTTAATTCATTTAGAGCAAAACATTTAGGATAAGTTAATGAATACAACCTTAATTGAATTGTTTACAATTTAACGAACAATAATAAAATATTGACAAGCTCAAAACAAACGGAAGTAATAATGTAACCTACTTATCAAGTTTATTCTTGAATCTAAATAATTTGTTTTGTTGAGAATTTCATTAATAATCTAAACAAATAAATAAAAACAAAATGTTATATTACTCAGTTAAATTGGTGTTTTAAATTAATATAAAACTAATTAAAACGGAAAGTTTTCACCTGTTTTTTTGTGTATTCTTCTTTGCTAAACCCGCCCTCGTGTTAAAACATGCATTAAATTATTTTAAGTTCTACCTTTTGATGCAAAGTAGTCGACTCCGACTGTTTGGAAAGCATTCTACCCCTCAAAGGCATCACGTTCACCCTAGCAGTAGCAGAAACGTTTCGAGAATTGTTCGCTGTAAAAAAGTTTCGCATTAATGGTATTTCCGTTACGTCAGATGCATTCTTTATTTTCTACCAGCCAGGCAAATTTTGATATCAAAACTCACGTTACCGTTTGCCTATTCCATCAGGATTCTAACATTCCAATATGGAATACTTCTACTTATTCTGTTACAACAAATACAATTTTCACATTCGGACATTTGAACGCGTTTCAATTTATATTTTGAAAAAGGAAAGTAAATATTTCTTAATAACAAAGAGTCAAACTTACTTGGAATCATTTGTTGTGATTGTGGAGAACGTAATGGTCGCTTAAAAAATTTACCACAAAAAATTTCACGACAATCAATGGCGTATGAACCATAAACGATGGGATTCATGCAACTGTTTGAAGCTGCCATCATGAAGATGCTTTCTTGAAGCCACGGTGTCACTTTTTCTGCACTATCTCTTCCAACCATGTACCTAATGACGAGTTTGAAAAATTAACAAAATATAACTGCCATTACCAATATAGTATAGACAACCAAATAATCATTACTAGCTGACATATTCAGCAAACTAAACAACCAATTTGTGTTGTGGCGTATTTGGTTGTCTAGATATTATAATTCTTTTAATTAGGTATAATTACCATAAAGTTAAAACAACGTACGGTGTCCAGCAAACAACAAAAACAACAACGATCATAATTGTCATGCGCAGAGTTCGTATCTTTGCGCGTTGGATTGTTTTGTTATCAGAACGACGTAAACCATTTTCGTTATTTGTTGAACGTCCTGCTTTAAAAAGAAAATTTGAAATCAAATGCAAATCAATACTCTGCTTTAGCTTTCTTTGTTATGCACAACAAGAACCATTTTTTTATTTCTGCGCATGCGCTACAAATTAATTACGATTGGTGAGCGTTATGCTGTTATAATTTGTAAGCATACATAAAACTCAATGAGTCCGACAGAGACAAATGCAAATTTTTATATTTGGCACATAAAACACGCTTTATCGGATATTTACGTGTTCAAACCCGGAAATGTATTTACGAGGTCAATAAACTTAAAGATTCAATTCAATTAAATAATAAAATATTTTGTATTCATCACCTTTTTCAGAACGACGCAATTATGCAGCCAAAATGTGTAAAAGTTATGTACAATTGAGTAAAATTCGTAAAAAATGTTAGAACGCGTTTTCTCAATATTTGCACACGTTAATAATAAAATTCCCGTCCTTGGATTCGACTTATTCGCGCTCTCAATTTAATATTTTACGTCTGAAGCTTCCAAATGCTGAATTGTGAAAGAAGAAACTTGTCGACATTGTCACGTCTAACAAAAGTAAAAAAAACGAGAATAACATATCGTAATACACGCTTCAAACGTACATTATACCACCCCTAGTCTAATAATAAGGAGTGTCACAATAAGACGTGAAGAAAATCTAAATATTAACATAAATGTTTTATTATATAAAATGAAGTTAGTTTCAGGTTAAACTTAGTTCATAACTGTGTTTGTAGACCTTATTTTACCTCGATTCCTTTGATTCATCGTTTTTTTACGAATTTCCCACCAAATCGCCGGATAAGATATGGCAATAGCTGATAATGGTATGAAGTACATGCAAACAACGCACAGAAAGTTGTAAATTGTTTCATGGCTGGTATTTTGAAAGTAGCCGAACGTGACGCACTGCGTGAAGTTCGAAAATTGGGGATGTGACTCTGTGTGGAATATGAAGCTCTGAAAAAATCAAGGACGAAATTATTGAGAGCAAAAGCCAAATAAATGTTTTTTAGTATTTGGAGATTATATGTTTTCATTTATTTTCAGATGGCGAACCTTTCGCGAATACAAGGAATTAGAAATATTGAGATGTGATATTTGATTCAGCACGTCATCGAATTCTATCAGTTGGATTCTTTATAAAAAATATTGCGTAGGAAGTGTTATTGAAATATAAATTTCTCACGAACATCTAATTGGAGGAAATATACATAGACATAAATTACCATGTTATTTATTTCATCTTATTCACCATTCAAGATATTAACAGTTTGAACAAAAGTTAAATCTTGTAATGTATAAAAATTAATTAAAATCTAGTGTTAATTAGCGGCAATTTTTAAACTTTAATCAAATTTGAATGATGCAATAAAGTAGCAATGCTTTGTTTTTGATTTAATTGCGTGTATTTTAATTAATTTTTATTGATTTATTATCTTTATTTAAAATAAGTATTTATTCAGTTATTTAATAATGATATCAATGATATAATGCCAAGAAGTCGTAAATAAAATTAATCAAATTCTCGAAATTCTAAATGTCAAAAGTTATTGATTAGTATATTTAGATAGAGTCGCCGTTTTAATAAAACCGCAGGAATGTGAATTAGGAATTTAACTGGCAGTCTAATCACATCGTTACAATTGTAGGAATTTTTTTGAACCACTAGAACATTTAATGACAATTTAAAGAGAATCAAAGCAAAAAACAAACGATGGAAGAGTTATTGTTTTGCACAAAGAAAGTTCGAACAAAAAACGTTGAGCTAATCCTATAAAATTTTGTAGCAATTTAAGGAAGTGAAAACGTGTAAATTTTTTTAACTTAAATTTTTGTTGTAAAAACTGGAAATATGTGTTCAAAGAATAAGAGTACACTTACACATTTGAAGTACTCATATTTTGGTAAATACCTAAATAGTTCGTAAAAGCATTTTAAGTAAAAACGATGCACATGGCGTAAAGTGATAAATTATTAAAAACAAAAGTAACAAAAAGCTCACTAACTTATGTACTTATTCAGAGAGCTTCGTACAAAATTTCCGCTACGAGTTTGCTTTCAATATTTTAAAAGTAACTGACATTTTCTGTATAGGAAAATGAAGACACGGTACAAAATTTAAAGACATCTTGAGAGATATTTTCTTGATAGATGATCGATATGTAATTACTTTATAATATTAATATAAATGTGCATCAAACCAAATAATTTTATGTATTTTCCTAGAAATTATTTTTTATATTTAAAGTTATATATTATTCTAGTCGTATTTTAGTACTGAGTATTATGATTAAATATCATTACTACGAAACAATAATTTAACTTTAACTGAAATTAAAATAAAATGTTCTCTATTTTTATTTAACTTAGTGAGGACTCAAAATTGCAAGTTAATTTTATTATTGTAATTAATTATATTATTTAATTAATGTCTGATGCAACTGCATGTGTGAAGCGCAAACACAGGAAAAATATTATTTTAATTTTAACGAGTGTCTAGTTACATAAATCATTATTGAAATAAAAATACACCAGTTTTATATTGTTGTGGAATAAATTCTGTTGAAATAATTTATCACAATAATTTATTGTAGGTTGTATTGGATTTAAATGTTAAATTTAAAGCAGTAAATAGGATCAAAATTTACAATTAAAAAAAATTAATATTAAATTAATTAGGTAATCACTAACCTGCGGCATAGCACAAACGAAGGAAGCCAGATAAGCGCATCCGAGCATAATCTTTCCCCTGCTGCGCGCGTTCGTGACCGTGAGAGGATGCAGGATGGCGAAGTAGCGGTCCATTGAGATGCACACCAACACGTTGCTGCTTAAATACAAACCAAAAGCTCGCAGAAATAGCAGGATTTTACACGCCACATTCCCAGCCATCCACTGTACCGTTATCCTCCAGATTATCTTCATATGCAACAATAATTTTTCATTTTAATTTATTCAGATATTGAACTCTATTCAATGTGAACATTATATAAAAATTAATTAAAGTTTGCAATTTTTTAGATAAGAAATTCGGTTTTATTGTAATCGTGTACAAAATTAGAATTTAATAAAGATGTAAATGTGGTTAGTCATCTTTCATTTTTATGAATATTAATGAAGCTTCTAACAAAAGAATTTCAACCAGTTAGTTTTTTTAGGTTATAATTATTATAATTATGATTTATAACAATTTTAGGTTATGTCACAGTGTTTACTTGCTTTATTTACATAACCTCAACAATAATAATTCCAATAAATAATATTCGTTAATAATAAACAAGAAAAATATATTATCTTTGATTTTTATCTTGAGTTTGTATTTAGATTTTATAGATAGCACTACTTTCCATTGACATTACAATTAATTCGGTTTCCTTTTGTTACGAGTGTTTGTTGATTATATGAAGCTAAATTACAAGTAAAACATGCAACCATTTAATTACATTGTGGTCTCCCGTCGTCAAGAAGCTAATTATTGCATAATAGAATTGCGTGCTCATCTCGTTTGAGCTTTTACTCCTGTTACTAAGCACAGCAGTTGATTTTATTATCGATTTTTGTCTCACATCCTTAAAACACAATTTACATAAATGTCTTTCATGTTTTCAATCAAGTACCTCATCTTGACGTTCTTAATTTGCATCCTTACATCCTGCTGTTGCATATAAATTTTGTAGAAATATTAAGTGTGGGCTGCCACATGATGTATACATCAGTGTAAGAAGATAATTGTATAGAAACATGATATAACGTTGTAACTCAGCTTGATAAATTGCATACTTAGTTGCATCTTTAGCAAGGGTGTATTATTTTAAGATAATAATATAGCTTTCTCGATGACTACAAATAATTTTAATCAACACGCTTATTTTTCTACTATCGTTTTGTGAAACTGTGTTTTAATTTGTTTTTAGAAAGGTTGACCCTTAATTAAATGATTTACATTTTTTTGCGGGTTTAAGGGGTGGGCGCTGATGTGAAAAGTGCAATGGTTCACACTAATTCACACTCTGCTTTAACATTACTTCAAATAAAATGTAATAATATTCAATTGTCGGTGCATTTAAATATCAAAAATGTAATTTAAAAATTTTAATATTTTTAATATTCACTGAACTTTAAATTTTATTACTAACGAAATTTATTTTGCATGGAATAAATTTGCTTTGACATAAGATACATCTAACATCTAATTTTACGATTCAAGAACAAGCGAATATTCACGATGTTAATTATTCGTACTTTAAGAACTTTATATTAAAGATGAGAAACAAATAGTGTCTCTTTTGAATTTTTAGACACAAAACAGTTTTGTAACAAGTAACGGAAGTTTAATACTGAAATATCTTGATCATTTTTCAATTTCTCAAAAGCATACAAAGCACTTTTGAATTTCTTTGCTTTTTATTGTTTTATGGAACTTTGTGCAACGTAAGCTTGTTAGGTTTTTTTCTTTATGTTTCTCTTCAATTCTTAAACGTAGACCGAGAATTTGAAGTAAGTACAAAATGAAATAACCAATTTTTTAAAAACTTACATCATTCTAAAAATTCCACTGAAAAAGAATAAACTGTAAATTAAAGTTCAATAATGTTGAACAAAACATTATCGATCGATTCATGAATGCAATGTAGTAGCAGAACTAATTGATGTAAATTAAATCCATTTGCAAGCATCCTCGACCTTCTCGACCCATTAATAACGGTGCATAGGTACCATTTTTGAATTTAATTTTCTACTTTGAATTACAAAACGTGTATTCGTACTTGTAAACAACACGTGTTTATGTTTATTATGTTTTAATTTAATACAATCAAATATTTCAGATAAAAAATTAAATATATAAGCGGTTCCTGTGATAGGAATTAAATGTTTTGTGAAATTAAACTGAATTGGATGCTAATCCAGATTTAATCAAGCTGGTTGAGCTAAATTTCAAATTATGCCCGCAGGAGCTCTAATTAAACACATTCAGTGTTCATATTATATGTTGGCCTATTTCTGTATTTAGTAGAAGAGTAAATCCTAGTTCAAATGAGGGCCTATTTCAATTTGATGCAAACAATGGTGAGATATTCAGGTTGCTTCACTGAATTCAATTGGATTTGTATTCGAATTAGTCCTTACTAAGCGTCCACATTTATTGAAACCTCTACTAATCACTTCACAGTTTCATCCACGGCAGAACTAACAGTTGTTGTAATTATTTTAAATCTTAATAAACCAATAATATTTCTGCAATATATTAATTTTTGACCAAATGGCGCATTTCTAATGTAAAAAGTGAAAAAAATGCCTAAAAATTGTCAGATAATTGTTAATATCAAAGGAATTATACATTATAAAAACAAAATTTCAAAAGCGACCCTCTTTGCTACAAGAACAAGTTTAAGAAAGTATGGTTTAAAGCAGGAGTCTCCAAACTGCGGCCCGCGAATGGATTTTTTCCGGTCCGCGGAGAGCTAGCATACTTGAAAACTCCTTTCGGAGCTTGCCTATACTTCAATTGCATATATTAAAAATTTGGACCTCGGAATTTACTGGAGCAATCAGTATAAACCAAAGACTGAAAAGTTTGGAGACCCCTGGTCTACAGAGCCATCCGACCTTGTCTAAACGCAGGCTGCAGGAGAAATAATTAGTGAGTAAGTCAGCTCAAGTTTATACAAGCTTGAGTACGTCGTCAACAAATTTAAGTATGTTGCTCCGGCGCACTAGCCCGAAAACCACCCTAATCAGATTGCACGTAGCCTAAAAGAAAATGATGAGCTTATATAATTTATTGCTCGCCCAAAACCAGTAGCAGCATTTATTATTGACTTCCAATAATAAATAAACATTTTAAAATCAAAATACAAAACACTACAAATTTAATAAATGCCGTTACTTGATCATTGAAAAAACTAGAAAGCATTAGCTTTAATATATTTATTAAATTCCCAAAAGATTCTTGTGCTGTGTCGAATGGCATTAATACGCTCCAGTAAAGTTAGAGCCTAAATCGTGACTGATCCGATTCCGGCTGTAGGTACTCCACCCTAATGGACGTATCAACAAAAGCCACACACAAGCTATAAAAGAAGACAGGACAGAAGTAATATAACTAAAAAAAACGCAAAAAATTGCGGACCCTGGAAATAACCAAAAAAATCGTTAAATATTTCAACATAAAAAGAGAAACAAGGTTCTATTAAAACTTCATACAACTATGAAATGAATAAACATCAAAACATCGAACGCAGAATAAAACAATGAAAAGAACAAAAAGTGGATTACATTTCAATCATTCCCCACGTACAATAAATATTTACTAAACGTTGTATATCCATTGTAACGTTTTGTGAAATAGACAAAGTACATTGCACGTTTTCAAATTTACGTAATTGTTCAAAACAAAATACATATTTTATTAGATTATATTGCATTTTTAGTGCTTACAACAATTTTATAAGCTTCCAATCGCATTCCTGCTTTCACTACTCGTATATATACACTTTTTACGTCCACAATTTTGAGCATCCTTTCAAATAATTCAAGCCTTCTTAAATATTTGCACGCTTTCCCATTCGCTTTGCTATTCTATTTCCACCAATAAAATCGATTCTGTTAAAAACGAATTTAAATCGTATTCAAATATGTTACTAGTGTTACATATTCCCAGAGCACATAAAATATAAATGTTCAAATATTTAAAATTACATAATCTCAGTTAAAATATATTTAAAATAAAAAACCCACAAAAACATAAACATTTTTTGATATTTATTTTTGGCTTTTTAGAATTTAAATATATATTTAATGTTAATTCATTATTTATATTAACTAAATATTAGTAATTCCTGTTGATTTATGATTAATTATAGGATATTGCCCTTTATTTGTTCACAAACCGAACAAAAGCTTCTAAAACTCAAATTAAAGTCTAATAAAGTCTAATGAGTCTTAAATCAACATCAAAACTCGATGTTTCAACATCTCTGTTGTTTTGATTGTTTTTGGTTATGTTTGAAATGTTATACAACTTATTTTACACTTGATTGACTTTACCCATTTTATTTTCGTCATGTTGAATTTTACATAGTCAATCATGCAAACTCTACGTCTGCTGGCCTGGAGCTATTCATTTTTTTTAGCAAACAAAAAGATTTATTGATGAATTCGCAATTAACTCACTGTTTGTTTTACGTACTTTTAAACTTCAAACATTACGTTAATTATTCAAATTATTATTTTTTAAAGCAAAATAAAATCAGGTCAATTATCTTTAAGTTATGTTAGTAAACTGAGCAAAATGTCATCTAATTACGTTAATAAATTAGTTCCATGAACTTTGAAGTTATTAAATTGCTAGGAGACCAATTAACTTGATAAAAATTTTCAGAAACATTAGTTTGACGTAAATCATAAAAATCACACCTTTTATTAAATTATTGAAACTTAGATTTTAAGATAACAAAATATCATTTTTTTAATTTATAAAAATTTGTTAAAAGTAACTATTAAATTTTGTTAAATGCCAACTAATGGGTTTGTAGTTTGTTGTTTAATTATTTAATTTTAATAAGAAAATTTGCATGTAGATTTTGAGTTAAGGGGAATGATATTATAGATGATGTGGAAGACACGTGGCTTGAATAGTTAATACCTAATTTCGAGATTAGTTTAGTTCATATACTGTATGTCACACAAAGTCACAAGCAATCACTTTGTTAAAATTTTGATATTCTAGAATTTTGTTATGTGTAATAGCTTGAATGGCTTGAAAGTAAATGTATTGTTGATTGCCAAGGATATAACGTTGTTATGCAAAGGATTTTGTGTTGAAATTGCGTTGAAATTCATGTTAAATTCCACATTTTCCAGAATCTTGTGGACAGCAAACAAGAACAAACCCAAGGCTTCCCAACCCACGCACCGATCGTGTTCGTGCTCTACAAACAAAATTCACCATATCCTCTTTTCGATGCTTTTGTTTATCTTCTCTACGTTTCAATGCAATTCGATGCAAGTTTTCCAGGGATTCAAACGATTATTTGTTTTTATAAATTCATTTTATCAAAGCGGAACGTAAACAAAAATCAAATTATAAAGTTTTTAAGTAATCTCTTTGGCAAAAGCAATAATCAGCAAAATTTTTGTGTTCAAGGTAAAAGTTTAATTAAAATGTTTGATTTTAATGAAAAGTTTTTGAAAGAAGTACTCACCTCAAGAGGAATTAAAATAAAAGTAACAATTAGATCCGCGAAAGCCAGATGGATTATTAACAGTGTAATACATGATTTTCTTCGTTTAGAACGACACATTGTGATAAACACTGTGAGATTCCCCACTGACGACACAACAAAGACACATGAATAAATTACGACTCCAACAAGCGCGCGATCGTCGAAAACAGGACTGGAAATTGTCTCGTTGGTTAAATTATTTGGTTCCAGATCCATGTGTGCTAATTTTAAACTTTCAAATAAATGTTTAAATGTTTGTATTCACATACAAGTATAGTATAAATGATCATTATTATAAATATTAAAACTTTTGTTTAAATTTATTTATTTATAATTAATATTTTTATTTTTTGGGAAAAAATTTTTATTCTGTAATTTGTTATTGTTTTGATTTTGTCGCTTAGAGTTGGAGCGGGGAGCAGCGGTGAGCTCTGCGCGTCGACTGTAACTGGTTGGAATTTATGCGAATTCGTCCTTGGTCCTTTCAACCGACCGGGAAAGACGGCGGAGACGCGCTGCCCCCTGCGCCGTGCACGACGTGTACAGCAAACAGCTAAAACCAAAACCGAACAGTGATCACTAATTGTGACTGGACCTTTTTGGCGCCTATACATTTAAAATTAATTTCGGGGTGTAAATGCTATGGTTACTACCCTTATGTAATTTATTTAGGGACAAAAATCTAATTTTTGTCATAAATATTTTCGTTTTTTTAGAAAATAACCTTCTATTTCATTCTATTCCTTTTATTTAAACATTGTTTAAACATTATTATTTTTTCTTTTAATTTTATTAATAAGATTAAAAATATTAAATAATAAATTTGCGTATAATACACATTATTACCGGCGCCTTCACCCTATTGCTTTTATATATGTATTACATTTTTTATGTTTTTATTCTTGCTATAATAATATAACTTTTTAACCCCTAAAATCCCTGTTGTTTTTTATTTGTATTATGTTTGAACAGTTTGCGATCATTATAGCTATTAAGTCTGAGACCAAATTAATTTACAACAGATGCGTTGGTAACAACATCGTAAACACTACAAATAGTTTTTTTTAATTATAGAAGGAACAAATATTAATTTAATTAATAATACACATGTTAAGAGATTTATTACAGAATTAAATAAGATTTGGTTATTAAATCAAAATTGCCCGGCGCTTCCACTGTATAGCATTCATGTTTTTATCTCTTATTTGTTCATTTTAAGCTTTACCTAACGTTACACTCTTACACATTTATATTGTTTTTACATTTTTTTACTTATTGAATTCTCTGTGTATGATACTTTATGTTCAGTTCAATGATTTCTTTTATATGTCTTTATTGTTTTATTAAAAGAAAGAAAAAAGAACATTTGGAAAAGATAAATATAAAGAAGATACAACTAAAAACTGTATATATATATATATATTTATATAATAAAGATATAATTATATTTTCAATCCAATCCTTGTTCTTTTTCATTTTTGTTATTTAAAATTATATCCTACCTACTTTATCCGTTTTCGCTACATTTTTTTTCTAGCTTTCTGTTTGTCTGAATATTTTTAAGGGCATTTGATCCATTTTTTCATTTATTTCAACCCACAAACTATTTCTACTGCAACACGTAAAACATGACGCTTACAATTCACAAAAAAATGTAAAAAAAATTCAATTAAAAAATAATGAAAAGGATTTTGTTTTTTTCACTGTTCGTTATTTTTTTATTTAAAAACCACAGGTTTAATTAAAAAAATTATTCAGGATTTAAAAACAAAAAATTAATTTGACATAAATCACCTTTCAATGCAGTTTTTGTGGACTTACAATTATTACTTCAATATGATTATTATGTTTTTCTTATTCATTAATTATGTAGATGTCTCGACGGTTCTAGACTGATGTAAAACACAAGTTATTAATAGATTTACACATTTTCATAATTTGTATGAGTAAATACCAGAACATTCTAAGCTAAATAATAATTTAAAGATTGGCATTAACAAAACAAAAACGAATAATGCAAATAGAAAAAAAATTAATTTGTTTTGCGTCAAATTTATTTTCTAGTATCTAAGTTTCCAATAAAATTAAATCTAAAAATTAATAAAAAGTGTAACATACTTACTTGCACTGAAAAAATAATATAACTGGTATATTGCGGATTTTAATTAAATTAATTTACTAGTCAAAATTTATTAATATTTAATATTAACTTTTCGAACCTATATATTTTTTATTTAGACATTTAACATTTATTCCAAAAATAATACATTTTAACAATATAATATAAATTAAAGTTTATTGTTTTTTTGTATATTATTTTCATTTCCAATGACTTTGACATGTACTACAACATTTTCTAACCTTTAATTTAATTTTATTTAACCAAAATTAAACAAAACTGTTACTATGTTAAACTTGTTGAAATTGAAATATTTGCCGTTTGTCAGAATCAAAAGCTTTGTGTCAAAGCTTTGTGTTAATCTCTGTGAGAGAGTACTAGATGACTGTGTCCAGTGGTGTGTCAAAATATTAAATTAAATTATGATTTCTGCTCTCAAGTCTCTCAAGTCTGTTTCTCTAATGTTTCATCGTTTGTCAGTTATTACGTTGTACAATTCGGTAAATTGAATTTAAAATAGATGCGTTGTTAGCAATATTGATTACAAGATAATAATTGGGTGGGAGAAGAATTTATATAATATATTTATTTCATTATATTTCACCTAATGCTTTATAACAATCTTAAATTTTGATTTTTTTGCATTATTCCCGGCGCCTCCACCCTATTATTTCAATTATTTTAAATATTTTTTTAAATTGGTCGGTGTTTGTTTATTTTTATATTGTTTTTAAATTATCGTTAAACGTTACACATTTAATGCTTTTATTACTTTCGCTTTTTATCACATTTCCAGGTGTATTTTTGGAGTTTTCACTGTTTGTTTCCGTAGTAGTGCTACTCTTTTCAGGTCGTAATTTTTTTGTTAAAGTTTTTAAAAAATTTTCAGTAGGAGAAGTGTTTACTTTGTTTTCATTAAGTATACGAACATTATCAGTACGTTTTTTGGACAAAACTTCATTCATAGCACCGTCAGCAATGTGAACACGTTTGTTATCAAGCGACGCGTTTGTAGTGTTTGCAATTGGATTATTCACGCGACGTATAATCTCATTTTCATCGCCCACGTCAATCTCATTTTCTGCCACGTGCAGGAAGTTTACAATCGGCTCCAGCGGACGTTTCACTGTCAGAAATCAATTTAGAATTAATTTTTATTAAATTTTTTTCTCAAACAAACAAATAAAACAACAATACTTATTTTAAAAATTAATATATTAAGCAAACAAACGATCAAATAAATAAATTTAGCAAGCAAATCATTAAAATGTTACGCAAAAACAGAAAAGAACAGTAGGTTTTGTGAATAAAAAATAAAACTGTACCGTAATGTCTACGTTTATTTGTAACGATCGCCGGGTTCATTTCTATGTTGATTCGTTTGGACGAGGTGCTTGTAAATGGAAAACAACATCGACGAAACAATTTCCATTTCAATGTGTTTTGGCCACTAGAAGCGTTGCCGTGAATTGTACGCACGGTATAACGACCATAGACTAGAGGATTCATGCAGCTGTTGGACACAGCCATCATGAACATGCTTTCCTGCAGCCACATTGGTAGTTTCTTTGCACCGTCACGATCAAACATGTACCTAAACATACAAATTAAACTGAAATAGGATTAAAAAATAGATTTACTAATTTCGTTTTTTGCTTTTGATCTTACAAGTGTGCCTTTTGACCAAAAATCAATATATTGCAAAAATCATACGTGCATCTAAAATAGTAGTTATGATATTCAATCAGAAAAAATTATTTGTTTATAGTCTGGCCGTGGATGATGAAAATAAACATGCCAATGGCAATAACGCTGTACAGCCGCCATGTTAGGAGTTTTGAGTGGCGTATTGTTAATTTTAAACGTAAAAAATTAAATGAAAAGTAAACCGCATCACTTTATCGTCAAACAAAAGAAGAAAAAGAACAAAAACAACAAAGTGGATTTTAGTACCGTACATTAGGAGTGTAATTTCAGACTACTAAGATGACTACAATGTTAAGATTTAAATATTTCAACAATGTTTACTTTACATTAGGGAAATTCTTAACATTTTGCATTCTGCTTGAGTAAAATTCTAAACCTAAAACAAGGTTTTGATGGTTTATTAATAAAAAAAAAATTAATAAAAAAAAGAAAAGCAATATTACAATTTTTTTTTATTTACGAAGATTTATTCAGTCGGAAATGTAGGTTTTTGTATTACTTACCACAATGTCATGACAACATAAGGCGTCCAGCAAACGATAAAAACGATGACAATGACCGTCGTCATCTTAAGCGTGCGAATCCTGGCACGTTCAATGCACTTCATATCCGATCGGCGCAGAACAACATGATCCGGATGAGTACGTACCTGTCTATCATGCGAGAATGTCGTTTCGTTCACGTTTGAAACTAGGCCAACAAATAAAATGCAAAAATGTGAACCTTAGAATTGCATTGTTGAATTTTTAACCCATATTTGACTTTAATTCTGTTGTTAGTTTCTGTAACTATTTGTTAGAATTACCTTTAATATTACTGCTTTGTTTCCTTCCTGGAGAAGTATGATGGACCCCACGCCTTGCAGCAATCATATCTGCTTTTGAGTTTTTGGCTTTCTTCCACATCTTCCAAAGAATCGAAGAATATGTTGTCACAATAATCAACAACGGCAAGAAGTACATCATCGTGAGGCAGATTATATTGTAAAAAAATTCTTGACGCGGTGACAAGTAATCGAAAGCTACGCACTGCGTAAAGTTCTCAAAGTTGGGGTGTGTACCCTCGTGGAATATCACAAGCTATTAACAATCAAACATATTATAAAATGATAAATCTCATTGCTTCACTTAAAATTATATGATTTAATGATTATTTTAAGAAACTAAATTATATCCAATAAAAGCGTTATGTACTGTTAGGTTATGTAAGGTTATGACAATTTAAAATGAAATTAATAAGATTGTAATGTCTTGTCAGTTCAAAGTGCTTTCTACTGTTTTGATGTTAATCATAAGTGATTGTTATTACTTGTGGAAGAGCGTAAATAGTCGACGCCAGCCAAGCGCAGTACAACATCCATTTGCCACGGCTTTGTTTATTTGTCACCATTAGTGGATACACGATAGCGAGGTAACGGTCCAATGAGATGCAAATCAACACATTACTGCTCAAATACAGACCAAATGCGCGAAAAAATACAAGAATCTTGCACGCTATATTACCCCCAAACCATTGGACAGATAATCTCCAAGCAATCTTAAAAAATGTAACAAAAAACACATTTTATTTTTAAACAAAGAAAATAACAAGTCAAGTAAAATGTGATTAATTTAAATAAACTCATGTGTTTGGTGTTGTTCAACCACTACCATAACCTCAAATGTGGTAAAACACACGACTATATGCAACTAATAATGCACGCTCTAACTTTGTTTGAGTCTCTGGTTTGAGTAGATTTCAACTAGTTTAATCAAACTCGAGTGTGTATAGTTGGTTGTGTAAATTTCAAAGTCAAAACAATAAAGCTCGCCAACATTTTATCACATGTTTACTATATTAACACAGTTTTGTATTGGTTAGCAACTTTTGTTAATGTTACAGTTGAACAATAGTTTAGTAAATATTGAAAACTATTGTCTAATCGAGAGTGTAACTTTCACAAATCTTATAGATTGTCAGGAAGTTCTACAAACTTTCGACGTATTCAAAAAGACATAAAGTTCATATAATGCTTATTAACTTTGCAAGCTTTTGAAACTCAAGTATCAGCTACGCTTAATGCATTTAATTTACATTAATTACAATTCAAATTAAATAAAAATAAATCGAAGCGATGTTCAACTCTACAACTTTAATTCATTCCTCATTAACTTTATTTAACTTGTTGAAAGATGTGATTTGTTTTTCAATGTTTAAAATGAATTGCTTAAACATTCTCTTACCTCAAATGGTATCATGATAAACGTAACAATAAGATCGGCGACTGTGAGATGAATTATCAAGAAACTGATGCGTGATTTGCGTCTTCGTGACCGGAAAAGATTGACAAAAACGGTCACGTTACCTATACCTGCCACCGCAAACAAGCACGAGTAAGCTATCACACTTAATAGCGCTCGTTTGTCGAATTTCGGATAATCAATCACTGTCGTCGACGATGTGCTATTAGTTAACGTTGTGTTAAACACTTTAATTTGATCTTCGTTAATGGCTTCCATCTTTTAATTACTACCTTATAACAAAAATCATTAGTTACAATTTAGATTTGTTTGGTTTGGTTTAGTTTTCAGAAATTCTAGGCTGTGGTTAATTAATTTTGTGACTAAAATATAAAACGCTACTAGGAAACAGGACGTTAGCGTCGCGACGGTCCCTCAAACACTGGGAATTGTATGGTTCAGACTCCCGTAACCAGGAGAGGGAAAACGCACACTACCACCGAGTTCTCCTGACCGAAAGAACCTGCGCTGAAAGCGGCGAAAGCAGCGTGTGTTTTGTGTAAGCTTTTCGGAAGCTTTTTATATATGAACAAAATATTTGCGTGGTCTTCATGCCATGATGCGTCTTCCGCACGAAATGAGCTTGAGTTCAACGAATTCATCGTAGATTATTAACTGTTCACGAAATATTGGATTTATAATAAATTTTTTTGTATGTTATTGAATAAAAAAATTAATTAAAATTAAAAAATTAATTTCTTTGAAAATAAAATCAAACAAGTAACGTAGTGAATAAAAAAAAACTTGGAAACGTTTGGGTTAATTCATAATTGTGTTGAAGATTAATTAACTCACAAGTGGAAATTAATACGAAGAAGAGAAACGAAAAGAGAAACGGGAAACGGAACAATAATAAAATTAGTGCTTTTTCAGCACTACCAGATTACTGTCAAAGGTTTGTGTGATTTGTTTATCATTCACTAATTAAACGCAGTTTACGTTACCAATTTTCTAAAACACTTCAAAGTTAAATTTTTTTTTTCATACGAAAATATAGCATTTTTTTAACAAAATTTTTTGGTTAAAAAGCACACCTTGTCTTAAATTCTTTGTGTCATACGAGCGAGGAGTCAGTTAACGGAATACCAAACTGTCAAAAACATTCTCTGGATATTCAACATTTGGGAATTAGAAATTACAAAGTTGGCGTGCTGTAAGGCTGAATAGTGAAGTTTCCAGGGAAACTAGGTAGTCCTCACACGCTTGGAGAGGCATCTGGAGGATGTAGTCTCATTCCTAATATGTAGATCGCCGACTTGTTGAGCGTTAGTTCGTGTACTTCAATTAAACTCATACAACAATCTTAAAATATAAAATGATATATGGTCTGCAGATGTACTAACATAAGCGTGTTTAAATATTTAGGCTCCAAACCCAACGAAACCGCAAGAAATTATATTATAATTAACATTTTAGTCCAAAAGTTATTTGTAGTCAAATACGAAATACTGATGGGGTAAATATGCCTCAAATTTCTAATTTGTTTCATATATTTTGCTTTGTTAATTTAAAACAATACAATACATAATGAAATTATGAAACAAGCAAATAAAGAAACCAAAGAAATAAATATAAAACAAAAAAAAAACAACAAAGATACACAAAAACAAAGAGACAACAAATCGACAAAACAAAGAAACAAAGGTCCCGAAATTACGATGTATAAAATAACCGAAAACCAATTCTTAAATCATTTTTTTGAATTCTAGAATAAAATTCCTAACCCTTTAATTAAAAAGAACAACGCAATGTAATTTAATTTGATAATATAAACAGACCAATGATCAGCTACAACAAGATTAAACATTAATTACTTAAATTGTTCATTTCGCAACAACATTGTGAAATGTATGATTAACATTGGAGTTGGTTGTTAATTCCCAATTCTCATTGTGGTTATATAGTGATATTGTAATACTCTGATACAACACACGATTTCGTAAGTGATTAAGAATAGAGTAATGAATAATTTGATGTGTATAAATTAAGGACGTGTTAATTCATCGAAATATCGGAGTATCGAAGTATTGAAGCGTAATGAGAAATGTTGTAATAAACAATTCTGTTTTATTGTCATTGTCCGATAAACACCTACAACCTTTAGGGAATTCATTAGTTACGACGTTCAAGGTTAAATGATTTTGTTTTTAATTGTGAACCTCAAGTATATATAGTATTTCAACGAAATGTAAGCTGTTTATTACGCTTTACTCCAACATTCAGTAAACAACTAATCAATCTTTTGTTCTTTAATGCAAAATAATGAAGTATCTTGTTTTGTTGTATTTTTTGGTTGTTTGTTACGCCGATATTGACCAACCATTGAAACCTGGTGCATGTAAGTTTAAATTTATTATCATTCCAATGATTTAACACGTTTTGGTAATTAGTAACGTAATTTGATTTGCAGTGCAGGTATTGAATTGTACTCGGCCAAATGAAGAGTACGATTGCGGCAGCGCTTGTCAAACACGTTGCAATAATTTGGGCGAGTATTGCCAAATCGTGAACTTTCGTTGCAATGATGCGTGTTATTGTAAAACAGGTTATGCGAGAATCAGTGATGATACAAGTGAATGTATACCGATAACTGACTGTCCTGCCGTGACAACAACACCAATTAATACGAATTAGTTGCGAAATGTCGAAGAGAATATTGTCGATGACATTTCGAAGTATAATTTACTGTTAATTACGATATTTTCATTAATTATTGATTTTGTGCGAAATTTGCAATTGGGATGTACAGGTGTAATTTGAATACTTTTTTAGAAAAATAAATCCATGCGTTCCACGCTTTAAATTCTTTGTTTTTTTACATAAATTTTTAATAAATTAAATGTTGCAATTTGCATTTAAACGCAAGGTTCTCTGTAGTTTTTTTTTATTTTAAAAATATAGAACTTAGTTAACATATTGGCGCATGTGCTGGCCTTTGAACATGAATCTACAATTTCTATAGAATTGTTTTTGTTTTAGGTATTTCATCAATAATATCATGAACAATTGTTTATTGATTTTAATTCATATTTCTAACTTCCGGCGAATAGCAAATTCCAGTAAAAGGACATTTCAACAATTTTTAATAAAATTCGAATTGCTTGCATTTCCTCGAACAGAATGTTGGACGCACCGGTTCAAAGCAACCATGTAGTCATGTCATCCACAATAACCAACATACACAAAACGACAAGTTTCAAATGCACCAGACATGTTAAAGCTTGCAGAGCTCTAAAATCTATCAACGAACAACTATATATAACAATAAATATCTTTAACGTTAGTTTTTTATTTATTAGAAAGGTTTATAATACTGGTTTTGTTTTTTTCGCTGCAATAATAAAAACTAACTGAAAATATACTAAAAGTGTTAGCAAAAGCAATATTTTGCCGTTTTACACATACCAGAACATATTTGTCAAGCTTGTGCAAACTGAAAACCGTAATTGGGATATTTCAAGTTTCATTTAGTGCTTCGTTTAGTACTCTCGTCCTGGAACATGAAAAATTGTACAATATCGTAAGCGATGAAAATTATAAACCCAAATGCTTACCAAAACGCGTCAAGTGTTGCACAATGCAAAAATATTATTCCATCAACTCAAACAAGCCTTTTAACCGTTGTTTCAATACCGAGTTAATTTACGCACCGAAAATTATTGTGCAACGACATCAAATTTGAATTAATTAACAGTTTTAGTCGGTTTAAGACTAAACATAACAACACATAATAAATTAATATCTAAATTTAATCAAATTTATATCAAAAGTACTAAATGGCGTTATTTTAGGTTAGGTTAAGTTGAGTTAGTTGAAAATGAAACGGTAATGCTACTCTAGAAGCCAAAAAACATTTTAATATTGCATTTTATAAAGAAATACTACAAAATATAACGAAATAATTTTAACGAGATTTTATTAGTCATGTTTGTGACTAATTACATGAGTTATTATTAGAAGCAATTTATTTTAAAATAAGGACAGTATTTTTTTATGATTCCATATAAATCCTGCAATATATTTATTTTTGATCAATATTTTTATAAAAAAATTGAAAAACTATGCAATATATTGTACTTCCAATTGAAATATATCTGAGTTTTGGGCGCTGTGGTAAAATCAACATTTTAATTCTTTAAAATTAAATTTTTCTGTTAAATCATATGACATAATATTATTATGACTCAAAAGAATGGTTTAAGTAAAGTAATTATATTAAATAAATTCTAGAATAGCCTCGACTTTTTACTTCCTGTAAATATTATCTGATTTTCTATTAAATTTTAATCATTAAATTACTTCAAATAATTTTATATTTATTAATAACTTTTAGGTTTATTTTACAGTAACATTTTATTTTGTAAATTCAACTTGGCTTTATATTACGTCAGGTTGGATTTTTCATTAACATTGTAACCTAACAAATACATTTTATATAAAAAAAACGCTCGAAGGCGTTATTGTGGTTAAGCTCAGATTATAAAGTATCGTTTGACGTAGATTTTATTCTGGAAATTGTATAGCTTGATCTGAAACATAAATTAATTCAGTAATTACCACGTAATTGCTTCACATAGAAATTTGGTATCCTGACAAATAACTTTTAACAATTTAACTTTACTCACCATGGTAACGACATTGATAACTGAAGTTCCTGTTATTCCGACGCCGTGATGCGAACGGTAACTTCCACTGGTCAAAGCTGCATCGGAGGCAGCAATAAAGCGTGCAGGTAATGCAACGCTTAGTCGTGCATTTGGGCCGCTTTGATGTGCCCGTATTGTTGCCGCCCTCCCTCGACACATCTCTATATCGTCGGTACATCAACGGATTTACGCAACTGTTACTCACTACCATCATGAACAGACTATCTTGCAACCATTCTGGAACCTTCTGCGCGCTTTCTTTATCCAGCATATACCTAAATATAATTTTAATTAACTCTACAGCACTTTTAAGATAAAACTAACAATTACCATAAGGTCATGACTGCGTATGGTGTGCAACAAATGATGTAAACAATGACAATCATGCTGGTCATTTTTAAAGTACGAATTCGAGATTTTTCAATTGATTTTCGGTCCGAACGACGCAACATTACATGGTCACGTTTGTTAAATTTTGCACCAATTATCGACGTGTTTCTCGTCCTCTCAGTTTGTTTGGGTAAATTCCTGGTTACTAATCAACATACATTTCAAACAAATAATATATTTAAAATATATAAATGTACTTAAAAAATTAAGTTTTTACCTCTTGTCGATCTTATTTCATCCTCCGATAAATTGGAATTTGCGTTTGAGTTTGCGTTGGAATTATTACTTGTGTTGGTACTTCGTGTTGTTAAATTAATTTCAGACAAACGCCGCCTTTTGTCGTCCTTTGCCGAACGTACCGACTTCCGCCACAATTTCCAGAAAATAGACGAATACGACCAAACAATGACGGCCAAGGGAAGAAAGTACATCAACGCCAAACAGGTTATGTTGTACGTAATTTCGTAACTTGGGGATGAAAAGTAACCAAAACCCACACATTGCGTAAAGTTTGAGAAGTTTGGATGTTGTTCCACGTGAAATATTAATAACTTTATTGTAAGTTTGAAAAAAACAGCAATAATTAATTTTTATAAACTAAATATAGAAATAAAGTAAGTTAAAGAAGAAGAAATAGAAGAACTTACCTGTGGAATTGAAGCCAAAGTAGCAAACACCCACGCGCCACCCAGCATCCACTTTCCACGTCTACGTTTGTTTATCATTAACATCGGATGCATCACGGCAAAGTACCGATCTATTGAGATGCAAATCAACACGTTGCTGCTCAGATACAAACCAAAAACACGCAGGAAGAGCATAATTTTGCAGGCGACATTTCCTCCAAGAAATTTCACCGTGACTCGCCATATAATCTATAAATAATAATCGATAAAAAACATAATATAGTTATGTGGATTTGACTAGATTTATGTTTAACTTTTCAAGGTTTAAGGTTCAAGGTTTTCAAGGCAGAAAACAGTTTATTAGTTTACTTTATAAGCACGTAAACGTTAAACTCAGTTGAACCAATCAGTGATGTTAAATTCGATTTAATGATGACGGCCTTCCACGGACAGGTGGCGCTACTTGCAAGTTTTTGTTGCAATACTTACTTCAAAGGGTAACATAATTAATGTTACAATTAAATCCGCAATAGTAAGATGAATCATTAGTAACGTCATGCTTGATTTTCTTCGTCTCGATCGGAATAAATTAATGAACGCGTTGATATTCCCAATTGCACTCCCAATAAAAAAAACACAATAAATGATGACAATAACCAGTGATCTGAATGTAAACACTGGATACTTTAAATTGTTATCACTTTTAAAAATAATCGTATCGTTCAAGTTTGTAAAGTTTACAAAATCAGGATCTAAATAATTGTTGCCTGAATTAATTGGAAACGAAGTAACTTGTTGTTGTTTATCTTCATCACGTTCAGGACCATTTTGTGGATACTCATCACTGTCAATATTATCATTATGAATTAATAACAATTTCTCTATGGTTAGGTTTAAATACTGTTTGATGAAATAACTCAGAAACAAAGATTTGTCGGAGTCTTCCATGATGATATTTTAAAACACGTTAGAAAATTATTAGTAGTTTGATTTTTTAGTTTTAAAAAATATTTAGTAAAATGTTTTTGTTTTACAAAGTTTTTGCACAAAGTTTTTTAGTGATAGAATTAAATTATTGTGGATTAAAATTTGTTTCATTGTTTTTAAATTGTTGATAAACGTGTGGCACGTGCTTATCACGATAATGTTCGGGCGAGCGTTGGAAGCTTTATGTTGACGCGCGTCCTGTGAGTCCTGGCGCTACCGACGGCAGTCCTGGCTGACGCAACAGGAGACGCGGAAACGGCAGGACCAGCAGGAGCGCCTAGAGGTACAACGGACGACCAATTACAGTACAGGGTAAAATAAACCACTTAGGCGTTAAACTACACTCGTAAGTTTAAAGTTACAAAAGGAAAACAATTTGGTTTTTGATTCAAACAAAATATGCATTATTTTATTACAAACAATAAATAAATGTTGTTTAGTTAATTTGTAATTTTAATGCTAACAATCAAGAATATCATGTTTTGTTTAGACAAATATTTGTTTTTGAAAGTTTCTGGGTGGTTTCGGTCCTGAATTTAAATTTTTTTCGAATTTTAAACACAGCGAGTCATCTATTGAGGGTTATCTAAAGTAGCAAATGTTATCCTTGATTCAAAATTAAATTTATTCAATGTCCTTTAAAGGATACATTTGATATTCATTTTAGACTAGATGCGATCTAATTTTATCCTAGTCTTGTGCAATGGTTTAGTAATTTTGATTAAAACTGTCATAAGTTCCACCTTAAAATTTAAATATTTTTTGTTATTCTGTTTGAATTTTATTAAAATCAAACCAAAAACCACCAAGTGGCATTCGTAAAAATGTGGCTGGTTCAACCTGTATTGGTGATATCATTTTTTTGTTCAAATCCACCTGGAAATTTTGGATAATATGCGCAATTGCCATTTTAACTTGCAAAACACCAAATCGCAGACCTAAAAATTAAGACTCAATTAATTAAGACTCAATTTTTATTTAACTTACTAACCAACACAAAATCTTGGTCCTTCTCCAAATGGTAAATACGTATAATTCGTAAGGTTACTTTTATTTTCTTTCGAAAAGCGTTCAGGAATAAATTCCTCCGGGTTTTTATAGTATTCAGAATCATAATGAAGTCCTTCAACGGGAATCATTATATTATCACCTGGATTCACTGTTACTCCGGGAATATTTTCTTTCGGGGATGGAAACGTGTACGTTTTTGTGCATGTTTTAAACAACACCGGAAGTGGTGGATCAATTCGCAAAGTTTCTAACAAAAATTGATAATATTTTAGATCATTTTTACTTAATAGATAGAACAATATTTTATAGTTTACGCAGTTAGGTAATGTTTTGCTTACCTTGAACGACACAATCTAAATAACTCATTTCCAAAATAGCATCGTATGTAATCGCGCCATTGTGTTGTTCTTTAACACGTTTTATTTCATCTCGTAATTTGTTTTGAGCATCTGGATTAGTTGCAAGTCGATAAAGCCCGAACGCAATAACAGTTGAACTTGTTTCGATACCATCTCCAAAGAAGGATGCAGCTTGGGCTGTTACATCGTCATCATTGAAAGGATACTCCTTAGATTTTTCTTTTAATAAAGTAAACATGTCAAGATAATCATTACGAACAACGTTATTTTCTTTACGGTAACGTAAAGTTTGGGTGACGACATCAATCAGGTACGCTTGGACATGTTTTTGAAAAAAACTTGAAATAAACAACACATAAAATTAAAACGTTAAATTATTTTAAAAATGTTTAGGTACCTAATGGATAAATATTTTCCAATTGCAGGCAACATGAACACAATATTAATTTTGATACTTTGTATAAACGCTGGTGTACCAAATTGTCGAGCAATATCCACAAATTCTGACTTTTCTCCTTCAAAAGCTTGCGCGTTGATACCAAACGCACAGTTTGCGACATTTTCGGTTGTGAATTGATGAGCTAGATATT
>JARJDS010028114.1:0-11376 GCA_030264155.1 Atheta pasadenae | reverse complement strand
TTTGATAATGATAACAAGAACACAATTCAACAACCTGAATGTTGTGTGGTGATAAGGCCAACGAGATATAAAACAAAAGAATCACTTGGAAGTGTATTAGACGATCGTTTACTAGTCGCGATACAAGTCCAAGCAAGTCAAACAAGTTTTGTTTATTCTTTTGTTTTGTTTTATTGGTTACAAATTGTTATTCCCTTGTTTCTATGTTATTTTTTTGAGTGGTACAGTCATAACAAAAATTTAACCAAAAAATGTTTGTTTTCGGATAAAAATTTAGTTATTATGATTGTTGTTAACAATTGAACTTTGATTTTTTTGATTTTTACAAATTAAATTTCTCTGATATTTTAAAATTAATTGTTATTTTGATAAGGTTACTCAATATTATTTATCAAAAAAATATCATTTCATAAAAATGAATTAATGAATTCTAATTTTCAATAAATATGGCATTCGGACACAACTATTGCCCCTGATGTCTCTAATATTCAACCATTTTGATTCACAACCAATAAAAGTGTGTATTATCCACCACCACCGATTTGAGTGGTCCCGATTGGTCCGCATATTCCTACTCCGCGTAATACTTTGTGATACTTTAGCAGGACAAGTTCACGACGACAACATTTTGTTCGCATTTGTACATACCAAACATTATTCACACGAGTAAACAAGTCGTTTTACGTGTTTTATCGCTAAATCTTCACCTTAAATGATTTCAATATGCGTAATATTTATTTAAATAAAGAAATCAATTATAAAACTCCACAAACCATTAATAAAGCACAATGATTTCACTAAGATTCACACAAAAATTAAATAATATTAACACAGGTGTGTTGATATTTTCCAAACTAAATGAAATCTTCACATATTACGCGCGTTCGCGCTTGTAATTGATTGGTGATTGCGAAACGTCCTACTTTATAACACTTTTTAAGACTTTCTCGGATGCAGCCAGCGCCGACCACCAACCGTATTGGTTGAAATAGAATTCTTCGAAGTAAACGCCAATAAACCGGTAAACAAATTAATTAGTATAATGAGAGTAAATAAAAACAAAACAAAGAATAAGTTCTGACTGATACCTAATCCGAGATTCTAAGTGTGACACTTTATCGATTGTGTAAGTGTGTAGGTGTTTATTTTGTATGCGTGTGTGTGTGAGTATGTGTAAATGCTCCAATGATAATTTTATAATGAGCTATTCCGTAAACCCAAACGAAATCTACAGTATTTTAATGTAATGCATATTTCGCGTTTCAAGGTCATTGCATACTAACACACTTTAGAATTGACACTTATATGCGCACGCACACACACCCACACATACACGCCACACATCGAAATGCAAAGTTTACACAACACGGATCGGTTGCACCATTCTTTTTTCGCCGCCGTTTTCATTCAATCCAAATCACAAATTCCCCAAATCGAACGAAAATGTTATCACTGAACACTGAGGTTTAAATTAATTATTAATAACTGAATGAAATTTCTCTTTCTCGATGGTGTTTTCGTCAATAACTTCAATGAAACTTCCAATCTAGTAGCCCGTGTTTCATCCAAAAAAATTTTGGTCGTGATTCGCGTTTGTTTTTGTGGGTTTAATGCTTTTTGGGTACAAACCTTGTTTGTTATAAATAAAAGCCGTGGCCATAACCGTGCCTATGTGTCCGACGAACAGTAATCACCGCCGGCACACTGTTGACTGATCCTGCTGGTAATATATGGCAGAAGCAGGCAGAAGTGCGAGCACAGCAGCAACAGCAGCTCGCGAGCGCAATAACACAGTCGATGCATGTAAATCTATCGCAGGACTTACACACTCGCACACATACGACTCACACATGGAATTTTTATTCGTATGTATAGATGTGGTGGATATACACAAACAAATAACTTACTGTCGTGACGTCATGCGGAGACTGCGAACTCACCGTTGTCGTTGTCGTGTGGTCGGAGGCCGTGAAATTGTAAGGATTTTTAAACATGGCCGCCGCAGGAGGATTCTTTGTACATAATTTCTGTGGCTAATGATTACGTTTGGGTCGGTTACAGCGCGGATGCGAAACGGTTTCTGTCATCTTCGAATCGAAACGCGAAACAAAATGAGATCCTCCTGCTGATACACGGCGCACACACACACTGATGCGGGTGGTATGTTTGTACCCCTCTCCTGCGAGTGTGCGCAAGCCACAGCTGTCAAAGTTGTTTGGGTTCGTCAGCTGTTTCTGTTGTACTGTTGCGTATTGGCGCATGCGCACTTTACGAGAAATGGACTATTCCATTGTAAAACGCACAGATTTTTTTGGTTTTAACTGAAATTGGTTAACAAATCACTTAAATATTACGTGTATTGTTATTAGGTGCTTAGTTTTATTCAGTCTAAGTTATTTTGGTTTGGGTTTAATTAAATTTCTGCAGGAATTCCGCGTTTTGTTGCAATTGGATTTCTCCGATGTGCGCCGAGTGAAATGAAAACATTCGAAACACGCATTGTGATTGGTTCGTTAAGTTCGTTTAGTTTGGTTTAGTTAGTTTGGTTTCTTTTTTAATGTATTAGTGTGTGTGTAGGATTGCAATTGCGATGACGCGTGGTTATTATTATTACAACAAAGCTTGCCTTGCTTGCTGACAGCGCTACCAATCGCATTATCGGTACTTATTTGAGTTTACTCGAAACAAATGAAACTTAACGTTCAACGAATTGACATACTTTTGTTTTTTTTTTAATATAAAAAACGTAACATGGAACATTTGTAATTAATAGTAATTCAACGTTGCCCAATGCCAAATTTATAATAATTATTGTAATTATTAATACATTTTTAATTGTAATTTCAAAATGGCGGCAATGTGTACTTAAAATAAAAAGAAAACAAATCGAAAGTGAATTGAAATTATCAAGTTCACAATTGTTACAGCATCAGCTGAAGTTGCTTCAAATGAAGCGTGGGTGGTGTTCAGTAAAAAGAAACGTAAGCTATTTTTAATTTAAGTTTAGGCGGTGTATTAAGAGCAAAACAAGCATTAAGATTTAATCTGGTTCACAATTGTTTGTTCAAATGTCAATTGTTTTTTTGTATTGCTTGGTATGTATTGGTTTATGTCTTAATCTTAATGTTAGTGTGTGTCATTTTGGTAGCCATTTTGTTTTAGTTTGTTGTGGTGCGATGAGGTGGGTTCGCATAGCAACAGAGTCAACAAAAAATTGTGATTGTTTTTTTGTTACACTCTATTGATTCGGCAATTAAGCGTTCATGGACATGGACGTTGCATGCGTACAAACACTGCCAAAGTTTGGTGCAGTTTATAACATTATATAATTATTTAAATAATAATTATAATCCAATATTTATCATTTGTATTTTTTCCATTTTAAATGATTATTATCAACGATATGCTTGCATTTATTAATACTTTTATGTACAATGATGCATAAGTTTAGAATACACTTTTGTTTGATTTGTTTACGTTTTTTGCACGCGTTATCTCGATTCAGTCCGGTGTTGTTGCAAATTTATGTTACAAAGTACATTGGCGCGACATTTGTTGGACAATATCTGAACTAATTTCACAGCAGATAAAGTGCGCTACACAAATGCAACAAACTGCAATACAGTTGTAATTAGGCTGTAATCATGCTGTAATATATAGATTCCTTTCCACCACTTTACACGCATGTTTTCACTACCACACTAAATATGGCGCTGTCTGTTATATTGAATTTCCAAACAATTTTTGAAATTAATTAATTCAAATCGTGTTTAGAATACGCATTTCTTGCGTATTTAGTCCTGTTTGTGTCCGAATTTGTACAAAAAAAAATTGATAAACAATGGATAAGATAACCATTAACAAAAAACACAATTAATTTTGTATAATATAATATTTTATATAACTAGTCATTACAATATGTATGATATATAATATACTTATATGTATGAAATCTATATATTGATTTATATAAATTTAAAGTTTCTTCTACTTTACTACGTTTACGCTAGTACCACATATTTTAAGATTGATAATTATAATTCTACAAACTAAATATATTTTGAACACCGCTTTTCTATATCATAGTTTTATAATTTACGACAAAAATTCGAAGTTATTCTTAAGATTTTTAAACAATTCGAAAATTATAAAAACATATTATTCAACTGATAAGTTCTGATTACTAAAAACTAAAAATAAATAACAAATTCTGGCAGAGAATCAAGTTAGATAATTAATTAAAAAATCATTATTGACTTGCACCATTACTAAATGAAACTCGTTCTTCCATGCCATCAGTTTCAGCAACTAAAGCTCTTTCAAGAATAACTCTTCCTTCCTTGTAACGTTGGTTCTCTTCTGTTGCATACTCATACATCCAGCCAAGTTTGGTGTCACATGATTTGCAGGATACATCCCGTACCTGTAAAATTATCCAAAAGTTAAAATAATATAACTGTTTAAAGTTAATAATTTATAATTCAATAAATTCTAATGAATAATACATACCATATGTCTTCCAGTAAGCATAACTCTGTCTTGAACTTCACTATAAGTCAAATTCACAACTTTATTAAACAAAAACGCACGTCCAGTAGCACCTGTAAACCTGGTACTAATTAATTCCTGGCGATTCGTTAAGTTAGTATCACAACGTCCGCAGGAAAACAAACGAGTGCCACCCATATGTTCCAAATACATTCTTCCCATTGTAAATTCACGAAATTAACTGTGTGTTTACTTGAAGTATATAAAATGGCCGTGTTGTCTTCAAGTCTTTGTTTACGTATACCTGAAAACGTCAGCCGTGGTTGGTCCTCTGGGTTGGTCTTTGGTACGAGAATAACAAACAACAGCTGATGATTGTCAGTGTCACGAAAATAACAATGGCCGCGAAATGTCAAACCAGCAGTCAAATGTCAAAAAAAAATCATCATGGCCACCGCTGTCAATTCTGCCAAACAGTAAAGCGTTCATTTGCTTTAGGTTATAAACAACTCTTTCGAGTCGATTTCGTGTCGTAATTTATTAATAACGCGTTATTAATGCTCGCAACATCGAATACTCTGTGATTTTCGTACGAATCTCGTTGAAGTGATACTCTATTCCAGCTCACGATGATTTTTTCCGATCCATTTTTGTTTGCGCTTTCGCTCATCGATACCGGCGCTATACTTTTCTTGCAGATATATTTCGTATCCTTTATAACTAAACTGAACAAAAACAATATTAATTAAACATTTGAATATCTTAAGAGGTATAACAGACTTAATATGTTATATAGATTATAATTTTAACAGACTTGGAATCTGATTATTTAAATGCTCAAGAATGTTGCTCCAAGTTAAACTTTTGGGTGACACCAAAATTAATGGCACACACTGTCCTTCTCACACTGCTATTGTTTCATGGTCATTGGTTACTGGCTTTTATTAATATCCCTTTGGCTGTGTGGTTGATAAGAGAATTATATAACATCCCTAAGGGGAATTTGGGTGTGTTTGATCCAGCTGAGATTCATAATGGGGGAAGATTACGTAAACATTTAAGAGATTGTATGATAAATTTGGGATATTACTTACTATTCTTTTTTGTTTATTTATATTGGTAAGATATACACAACCAGCAAATATACAGTGAAGCATTTATTAACAATTTGTGTATTGCAGCATGATTGTTGCATTATTGGAAGGTGATCCAATTAATCGACATGAAGAGGATATGATTATCCATTAAGATACACTCCACTCAAGCATAATTGGCATTTTACTTATTTACTTTGACCCCAAGTAACAATACCAAAAATTACCTCATCAAGTCATTTTTTTGTAGGTGTTTAGACAATGCACTGTTTTTTGCTTACCTGCAAATGAATTGTGTGAAACAATTTGAATCAATTGTATCCAATTATAAGTCATATTAGCGTGTTTCAAAGCAATAATTTATTGTGTATGTGGTCCTAGTAGTTTGTTTAAACTTTTAAAGTCTAAAGGAACGAAATTTAGAATAATATCGGTTTGTAATCGAGTAAAAATAAAAAATTTAAGATGTAAAACTTGTCATTTTGTAACTTGCAGGGAAGTTACTCTTTTGTTTCGTGGTAAATTTTAGTATTGCTTTATTGTTACCACTAGAGGGCGACTCAGGTATCAAAAGTACTAAAAAGTACATTGAAATTGTAGCGCGCTTAAGTTAGTTCGTTTTTGAAGCACTAGATGGCAGTATAATAGTTTTGAATTAAGTATTACTTTTAAAATATTGAGTAAATTGTTTTTAGGACTGTTTAGAAGTATTTGAGCGATTATTAAAACAATAATTGTAATTAAATTTTCATAAAAGTTTTAAGTTTGTTAAAACAATTTATTAACATTTTTGGTTTGTGCGTATGTTTGGAATTTGTTGATGAAACAAATGCAGTGTGGTTTGTTTGTTTCTGTGCTGTGCAGTTGCTGTAAGTAGTAAGTTGTCGTTGGATGTCGTAGAATTTGCAAACTGGTGGGACAACAGACAGTACTGAGTAGATAAGTGTCTAGGTTTGTTGCGCGCTTAGTGCATGCGTGCTCACCGCTGCGCACAGTCGTTCGCTGTAACCGCGTTTTGCCTTGCTCCTTCGTTTCGCCACGCGCCGCTCGCGCTCTAACTGAGCGTGTTTGGTGTTGGTGTGTGGTGTCGGTACGCTCTCGGTGCGCTCGCCGGTGCTTGCGTAGTGGGCCGCATTCCTTTCCCGAGGCGGCGCGCTTCGATTGGCCGTGGCCACGTGACGTCATGCCCTGCGAGCGCGCTGCTGCTCGCCGATAATGCCGTGGTATTCAACATGGCCGGAGAGTAGTTAGTAGTGCGTGCGTGTGTACATACCGTGTGTTGCGCTCGCCACCGCCGCCGACCGAACCACAATACACATTCGTTTATCAGTTTGTTGTTGCGAGTTGAGAGTGTGCGCCGCGCGGGGTGGCCGTGTGGCTTTTATGGAATATTGCTCTGCGCCGCCAGACGAGTGCCGTGTCGTTGCATGGAATACGCGGAGTGAAAAATGCCGAGGAAACGCAATGGCGAAATACCGCTGCCCGATGGCTGGGATTGTGCGGAGGACTACGACGGCAAGCTCTACTTCATCGATCACAATTCGAAGCAGACCTCCTGGATTGATCCGAGAGACAGGTGAGTGTCAACCGCCCCCCGAACCTACCACATTAATATACAAACGCCACAAGATACGGACGGACACATTCCGATTGTGATTCCGTCAATTTCTAACGGCCGAAGACGAAGATCTTCTCGTAGTACGAGTAGCTTAGCGTTCTCATGTGTACCACATTCGAACTCGACGCTCACTTGAAGACGCACATAGCTCAAGAAGCAGACGCCGAGCTTGGGATCGCGGGAATGCTTCTCGTTCGACCAGGTCAATGTCATCTACACTTACACTTACGCCAACACTGACACACCACAAGAATAACCAAAATAACTTTTGAAAACAAAAATAAAGCTCACCACGCACATGGAAATGTGCGCTGGTCCCAGCTTACCATCTTCCGCAAAAAACTTTCTTCTCGGACTTGATCAGTTTTGAACCTTCCAAACCGACCAAACAGTAGTACTTTCATCTGTCAACAATATTATTAACAAAGTCATGAAGTCGTGACTTAAGTTTCTAGACTTAGACTCAACTCAACTACAACGTGCGCACAACGAGCAACTGCATTCCAATGCATATTAAAGATTGAAATTAAAAACTTAACAACATTTGTGAAACGTTGCATTTCTACTGGTTGAGCTGACGTGACGCTACATTTGCTTTTCACTCTACTTCACGCTAATTTGGCCAATATTGCAATTGCAATGTGTTTTCATCATTTACTATGGCGAGTAATACGTAGTATACTACCAACCATAACGGTCTCCCGGTAAATAACCTAAAATTTATGATAAACATAACCTAAGTTATCCTGAATATTTTTTAATACCACTCTGTGCAATTTACCAATTACCTTGAATGACCTTTTAAACCTATAACAGGTTGTTTTCATAGTCAGAGGGTAGTATGCTGCAGTGGAGTGTTAGGGGAGGTTTTTATTTCTTCTTCCCCCTAAGTAGAATAAACACAACACAAAACTTGTAAATATCAATAAAGTACTATCGTACACTACAACAACACAACTCTCCGCATTTTGTTTTGTGTTTTTGTGAGGTTTGCACTGTTGGTTGTGCAGGTAGAGTTTGAATTTATTCACCTTGCTAGCAAAGCAAAGAGAAAAGAATGGTAGAAGAGGCATGGGACGCTTAGAAGACTCATAAAGAACGGATGACAGGTGCAACGGTACACACATGGTGCGTCTGACTTTGCTGATTGACGTTCAGTTGGGTTATAATGCCCTATAAATGTTTATGAAAGTTTTATGGATATACACTTGGAATAAATAGGATTTATTGGTGATATCACCTCATATTTTGCTAAACAAAATAACTTATTACATATTTTCTTCAATGTTTAAATATGTAGGCATTTTTCGTTGATCTTGTTGGTTATTGATATTTGCAAGGGCAATTGTCTTTCTTACGATATTCCAATAAGTTTTATTTTATACGCAATACATTTTAACAGAAAGTTTTAATTCAAAATTAGGCGGGAAAACAAGAATTATTAAAAATAATTAATTAAAATTGATTTTTTTTGCAATTTTACCACGTTTTCGGCCAGTAACATGGTCAAAAATGTTAGTACAGTATTCAAATTGATATAAAATTCTATAAAATTGATGTCTCCATAAACTGAATTTAATAATTTCCACGAAAACATCTGGGAAATTACGAAAACATAGGAAAAAAACTCAATATTTCTGTGGTTTTTTGCAATTTTGTCCTGTTTTTTGTTTGTAACATGATCGAAAATAATGATAGTTTTCAAATTGGTATAAAGTTATATAAAAAATATTTTCCTACAAACTGCTCTCTAAATTTTAGACGAAAATACCCGGGAAATTATGAAAACATGTGTTTTTATTGTCAATTTCTTATGTTTTTACTGAATTATTATTTGATTGACGTTTATATTTCTGCAAAG
Organism: Atheta pasadenae; assembly: GCA_030264155.1. Classification (NCBI taxonomy): domain Eukaryota; kingdom Metazoa; phylum Arthropoda; class Insecta; order Coleoptera; family Staphylinidae; genus Atheta; species Atheta pasadenae. The sequence continues at coordinate 2,315 of JARJDS010028114.1, read as the reverse complement.
AATACCAAACTATTATAAAGATAAGTCATCAAAATATAGGTAGAATAAGAATTTCTTGATAATTTCTATAGAAGTATTAGTTTTTAACTGAGCAAGAAACACTAACAATTTGGCAAATTCTTGAAAATTTCTCCACAAACCTGCTTTGGTTTTCATTGATATAATCCTTCTAAGAAGCTAAAAATATAAAATACTATTGCAACTCGATAATTAAATTTGCACAGGATAGTTTTTAGGAAAGTTTAGGCATTTTACACGCCCGTGTGTCAGTGTTGAAACATCAACATCATCAACCCACAGCGGAAATTACCAAATTACCAAGTGAGATAAGGTCTTAACGCGACTTGTGGTTATGACTGCACACAAACACACATCAGAAACGCAACGCCTAAAAATTGCTGAACGTTGATGAAGTTCGTTTTCGGCGAAGTAAACCGGTCCAGTTTTCGCTCGTTTTTTTGTTTTGTTTTACCAAGCAACCGAAAGTAGATGTGTGTCCAGTAGCAGCGCGTTTATCGCCGCCATCAGTAGCGAACATAAATAAATATACGCACGTCGACGCCAACCACGCCGAAATATTATGCTTTCTCTTCGCGAGAATAAAATGCATAAAATCAAAGAGAGTTACAATTCGAAGAAATTTTTGTATATACTTATTTCGTATATTTTCTGGGAGACTTCGCTCCCAAAGACTGCGTGTGAGAGCGTGTGACGTTGACGTGAGTAACGGGTGCGTTTCGATCGTAACCGCGCGTAAATTTAGAATTATGATAAAATTCTCGGGAGTGTTCCCCACATTCCCGCATCGCCGCATTCCTCCTCTTCGAATGTGTTGTATGCGAGTGCGTACGCGAGGAGGACGTCGTCCGTGAAGGCCTAAATTCGTCGACGACGCGGCGGGCGAAATAAATTTAGTATTTAGCACTTTCGCGACGTTATTGCATTATGTGTTATGTGTGTAGGGACGCCGCCAGGCAGTCTCAACTGGTTCAAATTTTATTTTATCTTATTCGTTCGTATTTTCTGGATACTGCTTGAGGATACGAGGATAAATAGTGTTTTGAAAAAAAAATTTAATTGTGGTATTATTGTTATGTGATAAGGCACAACCGAGGCACAATCTTCGTGTCGATAACGCTCGTCAACGTCGCATTCCGATGCGATTACTATCGAATCATATCCGTAACGCTTACACGCTAATCAATTCTAACTATACAATAATAATATCATTAAACACAAGAATCACACACACAGCAAATCTTACAAATTATGTGTAAACAATTTGTTTAGATATTAAATTAATACTAATTAATAATAATGTTTTTGGTTAATTTAATTGTGAAAACACACTGTATATAATATGCGTAGACCATTTCAAACTTGAACGTGAACGGGATAGGTAAGGTAACTATCTATTTAAAATGGACGCGCGGTTTAAAAGTCCAGTAGCCTTGGATTATCAACAACATTTCGCTCTGGCCAAGCCAGGCCGCTGCGCCTGCCCACGGCTTCATGTCCCTACAAAGGCGAGACAACAAATTACGCGCACGGTACACATTCCTGTGCGGCAGGCCGGCGACATTGTTGTTTTCTGCTGCTGGTTTGGCTGTGCGCGCACATTGAGAATTTATTCGATTTATCCTATTTCTTTTATTTATTGACTTGCAACAATTCCGTAACTGCGCCCAGTCTCCTCTCTCTCGCTGCAATAACTCGTCACAGTCACATCTAGTCATAGATACTGATTGTGATTGCGAATTGTGTCATTCGGTGTTGGAAATACAACGCGATCGCATCACACAATGCGCTGGATAAATAGAATAGACGCTAACCAAACACAACTGGAATGCGATCAGCGACGACATGCTCATACAATTAGTGCTGCCGTCAATTTCTTCTTTTTCTCTCTCTCGACGCGTTTTGGAACATGATAATAGGCGAAAGTGCGAAATGCTTTTGATCAATGTTTGATGAGTAAATATTTTTTTTATTTACATGAGTATTGATAAAAAATATTGTCGGTTTTTAATCACTCCTCACACTTTTTATCTAGTGTTTTTTAGTGTAATGATTTTATTTGATATTGATTTGTGGTTTTTGTTTGGATTTAATTAATTTTTAATTTAAGTTAACGATTTAATTTATGTGTAATCAGTTTAGAAGCCAACCATTTTTTAATTGTTGTAATTAATGTTTTGTGTGTGTTTACTAGTCACTGATTACTATATTAGTTCGTAGTAATTTGTTTTGTAGTGTTATTCGGCGAAACGAACGTACGTTTTTTTTAGTTTTTGGTTAATAACTTTGTCAAAAAT